>DWJZ01001569.1:0-22788 GCA_018249125.1 Asbolis capucinus
AGGAATGTTTGTTCTGTGTCTGGGTGTGTAATAGAAATATCTATTTAAGTATGTATTTAAAAAGTATATATGTATGTATGTTTATCAGTTGTCTGATCACCATAGTACAAGCTAACGCTTAGTTTGGGTTCGGATGGCCGTGTGTGAGTTGTCCAAAGATATTTATTATTTATTATTATTATTTCGGATATCGAGTTGATGGATGGTCGGACGGATGAATGATCTGATGGATGGATGGGTGATCTTATTGATGGATATTTGGCACAGAGGTATATTATCGTCTGGAATAACGTATAGGCTAGTTTTTATCAACATCCCACGTGGTTGAAGTCAGGACTGTAAACCAGTGATAATATATTTATTAGTTTTGATGAGTAAGATTTTTGTGCACACGCGAATTGAAATAGAAAAATTACCAATGTTTCGATACTTTGCTCCAATTGATGCAATGCACAGATTTATTTATATTTTTATTATATTTCTAATATAACTACTACTTATTATAAAATACAAAAAGGTTTTAATCAAAATTAAATAACTTGCTATGATAATTGGCACTGCATTCACATAAAATTATTTTAACGTTATAAAGCGCATTAATTCAGAAGAAGCCTATTCACTCCTGTCTTGAAGATACCTACATTATACTAATTAAATTATTAATTTTTTTTTTTTTACCTTCTATAAATTAGTGATGGCGATCCTGCCTGATGGTAAGCACCGATGAGTTCATAGATGGTAAAACGAACTAACTTAGTAAAAGCCTATTCACTCTTGACCTTAACACACACTTTATACTATTATATATGTATATATATATACACAATATATATAATATTATATTTATATATATATATTGTAAATGAATAATATTAATTAAATTATTATTATTAAACAATTTGAAATCACACGGCCGTGTGTGAGTTGTCCTATATTTCTTTTTTAATAACCTCCTTAAGTTGGATAAAAACACCAGTAAACCAGTAGTAAGGGTAATGTACGCAAACTGTGCGCCGACACGCGATCATGAGATCGTATCACATCCCTTGTGGGATAAAAAAATAATCGAGGGATACTGAGAAAAAACAATGCATTAGGAGATTGATTTTAAGTTGTTATCTCCCAATTCAAATCTCCTAGTGGTTTGGGTACAAATTTTGTGTTTGTACCCTATTTTGCAATGCATAATTATATAGATTTTTTTTAAATTTTTTTTAATGGCTTCCAGCCATAGCTAAGGAGGACTAGAGTATACTCCACGTTGCTCCAGTGCGGATTGGTTCGCCATAATTAATACTTAATTTATTGTTGACTTAGTAAAAGATGTGATCACTATTCCACCACTCGAATTCAGTGGGATTGGCAGTCAAAACGAATGTCGGAAAATATATCATTGGTGTATTTATTTGAATGGTTGGTGGGTCTATTGGTTACTAACTGACTACTGCAGAAATTATTGACTATACAAGCAAAGTGATGTACTTCAGTTTTATAGAGGACATCAATATCTACAAATAACTTCGTGGTGCCATATGTCTAACTGTTACAGTTATGTCACAATAACTAGTTTTTTCTGGTAACCGGCTCTTCCGAAGCGGTGGCAGTTTTTAGTAAAATATAAAATCTCCTGTTTAGTCTGCTACGACATTTTTCTTCTTCCCTCTGCAGACTTCGTCAACCTTTGGTAAATTAGAGTCAAAACCAATAAATGATTACAAAGTTCCCATGAAACTAGAGGGAACATTAAGAGAATGATGTTTTAAAAGGTTGGAGGTGTCGGATCTCGCCGGGGCGAACCCCACGTCCAAATAAAGGTGCGGTCCGGGGTTCATTAACGAGATGACGGGTACACGCGACCAGATGGTTACCATTTAATTAGATTAAATAAGTCATGATTTCCTAGTACTACTAATATAATAAATTTATTAGGATGGATGGATGGTTATTACTCGTTCAACAAAAACTACTGACCTGAATGAAATTTGGCACAGATTTAGATTATGGTCTAGAAATGTTATTCTATCGGTCACTTTTTATATCGCGCGAACGAAGTCACGGGCGCAAATTAGTAGATCTATAACAGAAAAAAAGTCTGTTTGTTGTGATGGTTATGCAAAATAAGGTTTATTAAAAATATTTAAATACACAAGCTTTAATTCTAGATTCATAATACAAAGAAACACTCGAAATTTCATAACTGTATTGTTAACCTTTGAGGAGCTTCCTTGTCTGGAGTCAATCCTGAACGTACCAGGTCATGCTTGTCAAAAAATGTGTTGTCATCAGAATGGAAACTTTATGCAAATTTCCGCTCCGTAGTATAAGAGGAAGTGGGTCTAATTAAGCTTGCAAGATTTGACTCGTAACAAACAAATATACTAAAATACTAATATACAAACATACACTGCAAGTTAAATAAAAGCTTGTAAAAAACGGCCGGGTGCGGCAAAACACGTGCAATGCCTAGTTCCATATTTGAAAAAAATTCCTTTTAATTTTTTTCAGACAACTTACATTTGGTGTAAGGTCGGCACAATTGTCCTAACAGAAATTACTTTTACAGCTTCGTAATCCGAAAACGGTGGCCAAACTCAATAAAAAAAAATATTAAACGATACCCCACGGGACGGAGTACTAAAAGTACCAAAAAATATAATTTTCAAGATTACCCACTTACCGTGATTAAGATATATTTGCTAAATAACAGCTTTTTAGCACTACATAATGATATCTAGAGTGTGGGCGAAAGGACATGACGAAATGATCACCACCTTTGCAACCCACATCTATCCCACTATTGGGCTTAGGTATCCTTTCACAATGTGAAGGGACAGACGTAGTCCACAACGCTGGCCAAGTACCGATTACTAGACTTCACACACCTTCGAGAACTTTACGAGAATTTCACTGTTTTCCTAGGCCAAAAGTGTTAATATAATACGCATTTGAAAATTAGAGTAGTGTGGAGAGTTTGAACTTCCCGTTCAAGAGACATTCAACCTGTTAACTTGTCTGCTGATTCAGACATATTGTATATATAAGTAATATAGTACCGTGGTAAGGTATGGGGAAGGTCCCGTGTCTAAGCGGTGCGTGTCTAATAATTAATGATCATTAACAGTTTAATCTTTGCGCACGCGCAACTCTTAACTCATCATTATTAATGATTCTATTTAAAAAGTGGGAAAAAATATATGTGCAGGGATTTAACGCCCAAATTGGTCAATATATCAGTGAACCTAGAATATTGTATTGTATTGTATATCAGACCAGTTACATCCATATTGGACTACTTGTTAATATAAAATAAAATTAAAATCAAAGTCATTAAAAATAATAATATCGAATAAAAATAATTTACAATATACATAACTCAATAAAATTCATGAAAACAGAAAAATAATAATAATATTCGCCTCTCGATGTCGATGATAGCCCAGTGGTTAAGAATTCAGCCTCCTACTCGGGGGGTCCAGGTGAACCCCCTGGGATGGACGAATCCCAGGCCGCGCACTTTTGACTTTTCGAAGTTATGTGCGTTTTAAACATTCAAATGTCACTCGTTATAACGGTGAAGAAAAAATCGCGAGGAAACCTGCATGCCGGTGAGTTTGCAAAACTCAAAGGTGTGTGAAGTCTGCCAATCCATACTTGGCCAGTATGGTGGACTATGGCCTTAACCTTCTCTTTCAGAGAAGAGACCAGTGCTCAATAGTGGGTCGTGATAGGTTGAGATGAATGAATGAATTATTCCTCTCTTCTTTCTTATTCCTTTCTTTTTGTCATCCTCCTTTTTATTCTTCTTCTGTAAAAATTCCAGATCGAGTTTGCACCGAGTATAGTTACTAGTCCTACTAATATTATAAATGCAAAAGTTTGTGAGGGACGAGGGATGTTTGTTACTCCTTCACACAAAAATTACTGAACGAATCTGAATGAAATTTGGTACAGGGACAGATTGGTCTGGAATACATAGGCCACTTTTCATTAACATAGCGTTCAGGCGAAGCCGCAGTCGGACCCTAGTTATATATAAAAATATAATTACTAACAGTTAACAAGTAACAAGAAGAAATCCGCTCCCTAACTTGAACCCAAGTTCAGATCAACAAAAACTGATCAACTGATCGTTATTCATATCACAGGTCTCTGTCACGATCCATTGTACCGTGCAGCGTGCGGCGTGATGTACCGGCTCGGCGTGAGTACATTTTACATGCGTTGTACGACGGTGCATCTCTCGTTCGATATTTTAAAAATTAAATTGTATTCTATTCTTTATTCGAATTTAACGTAATCTGCATCGTGCGATAATGAAGAAAGGTGCAACCTGCCAGTAATAACGCTTTTGAATACATCGATGCATATACATATTTACATATGTGTATAGTGTACGTACATAAAAATATTTTATTTTGTTATCGTGGCAATAGTACATGGCTTCAGCTCAATAATGGCCCACTACTGATCTCTTTAAACTCTCCTCCTCACTGGGAAGACGTTGAGTATGCTCTAGACTTCCTCAGTTATGACCGAATCGATCTGGAGGTAAGTAACCTCTTGTTAGTGGAGCAATTAAAATGTTTTTTGTTTCTTGTTTTCTGCAAAAAAGGAAGTCATAGAGCGGCACGCGCGGGGAAGACGAAGAAAGAAGGAAAGCACATCACTAAAGCAATTGAAGCCAATAATGACTCCAATCATAACATATCGCTTCAGGACGGGTGACAGTAAAATGGAAAGGATAATGATCAAGAGTCGAGGAGAAGGAGGGAGAGGAAGAGGAAGAAAAGAACTGGCTCTCAATTCACCAGCCGGGAAACGGCTCGTTGTTTTTAAATTTTCTCGACGACCTTTTTATAATATTAGCCAACTGCACTGTAATAGATCCTCAATTTTATCTTACATTCTCATGTAAATTCTCTCTAGTTTAGATACAATAGAATGATAGTGCGGGATACAATGGCTGCGGTGACACACTGGGCTTATGAAGAATTACATCTGGTTATTACCGGTATGCGGTTATCCAATGGTGCCGACACAAGACGGCTTAATACGCAAGTTTTTTTAACAGTTCTTTGTCCAACGGAGAGTGGAATCCTTCCTAAACTTCTTCGTCTTCCCATCTGTAATTTACCTACTCGGATTATAATAGGTAGAATCTTTTTCGCAAAAGGTATATTTACAGTTTAGCCAGGATGACAAAAAATGCGAAAAATCAGAAAAAGCAAGAAGTATCGTGGTCGGAGGTACATAAAATAGGATTTATTCGATTTTTTTTTTCTGATTTTATTGAGCATAATACGCTGATACATGTTTTCCACACAATAAATAGTTCATTGAAATATTACATATTTGTAATCTTCGCGTGTGTTTTTCAGAGGACGCAATTTTAGATTTTTGACTGCTCTGATGTCATGTTAATGTAAAATAACTAGAAAAAAGTAATCCCAAATAAAACTTTATTTAATTTTTTTTTGTATATAATTTTTTTATTTTTCATTTTAAGATAAAATAGAAATAAAGTTGTAGATAACATAATTTTCTATGTGTAATGCTGATTGTTACCTAGGTGTTATTCCAGGTCATAACCTATCACCATGCTTAATTTTATTCAGATCTGTTCACCAATTTATGCGTGAAGGAGTAACAAACATTTAATTTTTATTTTTCCATCCATCATTACAGTTTACAAACTTTCGCATTTATAATAAGTACTAGAAAAAACGTGATCGTGTACATTTGTGTCGGACGACATGGTAAAACGCGCAGTAGGTGGATCTGCTGACGAGAAATCCTTTGGAGTCACAGATAATAGAATTAGTGAGAAGACCGAATCCCACGCAGTGTCGCAATTCAATCATTGTACAACTGTACATGGACAAATTAGACTACTCTGTCTCGTGTATTCACACAAATTATGTACACTACGTTCAAATTACAGTTTTTTGCAGCATGAAAAAAAGTTTTGTGGATTTAATGACAATCACAGTCAATGGTAACATTTTCTGTGATAGATGAATGTTTGTTATTTGATGAGTATATATGTATGTACTATAGGTTCGTCAAGTCGTCCGTTCGTCCGCACTCTAGCGCAGATATCTTTGTTATTACAGGAAAACTGTAATTACGAAAAATATGTGCCTTTTACTTACAATATGTTAATGCTTGACATATGTAGATTCAACCTGAGGTCAGTAGCGATGACGTCAAAGAAGTTGCTCAACGTCGTGCGTGACGTCAAAGATGACGCACTAACTTAGTAAATACCTATTCGCTCCCAGGGTGCTCCTTTCTGTGCTCCTGGGGGGCATATCCAAGTGTTGGTTATCGTTATTAGTCTGTATGACAGAGGAAATCCTGGTGTGCACTTTGAGAGTATAACTTAATTTATTTCAAGTATTTATCAAATCGGTAACGAGTCAAAATAAACGGTGATAGCCTAGTCGTTAAGGGTTCGAATCAAAAGGCGCGCAATTGTGATTCTTCGGAGTTATGTGCGTTTTATGACGGTGAAGGAAAACATCGTGAGGAAACCTGCATGCCGGGAGTTTTCAAATCTCAAAGGTGTGTGATGTCTGCAAATCCGCACTTGGTCAACCCACCACGTTGGCCTTAACCTTATCATTCAGAGAAGAGACCCGTGCTCAATAGTGGGTCGTGATGGGTTGAGAATATGAATGAAATTTGTCAAATCAATTCAATTTCAGATGTCATTTGATCTTTGAAGCGCTCATAGCCCGGCTTGTTTTGATTGGAATGTATTTATTATTATTGGAACTATAGTAATGTTGGCATGTTTTGAGGGGAATGTAAGTGATTGAAAAAAGTTACGCAACAGCAGGCGCGGTCGGTACTAGGATGGGTGACCGCTAGTGGCAAAAAAATTGGCATCATCATCATCTTTGATGGTCATGTAAAGCCGTCGATTCTGGTTACTATCGTTAGATAACAATCGTTAAACTATGTCAGAAGCCTTCGGGTGATATTAAACATTTCAACACCTGTTGGCCACCAATCGGATGTGGAGAGCAGGTGAGACAATAAGAGCAAACGATCGAATTAGAGCAGCGTAGCTCTTCTCGTTCAACTTCAACGTTTCTCTTACTGGCTTTTTCAGTATGAGGAGAGGTATGCTTGTTGTGTCAGTTAGCAGGTAGGTCTGTTATCAGTTTAAAGTTTTTTACTAAAACAGTGGCACTTAGTACAGGAGTCGTCTGTCTGTAAACTATTCTAACTGTCGAGATGCTTTTTGTTTGTCGCCTTATATCTTTACAGACCTGATAACAGGCATACTCAGGAGATGAATCCAACATCCTGAATGTTTCCTGCGTTATGAAGAGTACAGAAGTGTTTTGGTTTTATGTAGTTAAAAAAACGATTCGATTTTACTACTAGTCTTGGGTCTCTAGTACATTTTTGTACATGATTATGTCAAGCGGTTTCGTGAGCTGAATTTGGATGAGACGCTTAAATTTTTCTGATACAAAAATTGTCGTTTGTGGTACAGAAAGAAAAACTTTTATTCGAGCAAACGTAAGTCATAAAAAGATATACAATTTTAAACTACAGGTCTGCCCTGTTAATTACACTACATTTGTGTTCAACTTACAAATTGATAGGATATACAATACAATATATACAATACAATAGGCTCCCTACAAATATTCCGGTTTAAGATTATTTCTTTTAAGATTTTTCAAATTATTTACTGAGAAACAATAAATATATTTAAAAAATGTCATTATGCATACGCTAACATAATAGATTATAATTCATTTTGTGATACATGAAATAACAAATGCTTTTTTTTTATTTATTTATTTTTACTTTTTTTTTCTTTATTATTTTTTTACATATTATAAGTTAATACTTGACTGTAATCTCACCTGATGGTATACGGCGATATAGTCGTAGTACTTTCCGTACCAGGAATGTACAAACATTGGACTCATCATTTATACAATATGCAAAAAAAAATACATAAATGATTTTTTTTATCAGGTGAGGGTAGCAATTTACTAAGCAATAGTTAGAAAAACTGTATTTGTTTGTTAAGTAATGAGTAGGCAGCTGGTCCGTTATTGATTATAGAAGCTGCAATAGTACCACTTCCCTTGTTTCGTTCTCCAATCCGCGCGAGCAGGTCACTCTTTTCCTACCACGTAACGCGATATTGTCACCCCAGTCTGGTGTTAAAGTCTATGGGCGGCGCTGATCACTCAACATCAAGAGATCCGTTTGCCTGCTGATGTTTAACATAAAAAAACGTATACGCTGTCAATGGCGTTACTACCGTAGGGCTAGATGGCGCTTTGCACTGGTGCCCCCAGTCTCCGAGAGTGCTCGGATCCCGACCTGAAAAACTATAAATTGAGGTAGTGGAAAATTCTCCCACCTTCCAATTATCACTAAACTAGGGCCCTGCAGTGTACGATAAAGAGCTCATGATAAAGGGATAACTTTAAAATATTTAAAATTTATATATTTTATACTTTGACTTGTATTGATAAAACCTGTACGATTCAGTTGGGATCACAGATATGCTCCATGTTTGTGTTTTGTGTCCATGATATGCTCCATGTTTGTGTTTTGTGTCCATGATATGCTCCATGTTTGTGTTTTGTGTCCATGATATGATCAAAGTTTGTGGTTGGTGTCCTAGTTTTTTTACCTTTGGTTACGTAGCTACGATGTACGTTGTTCTTTCTAGTATATTCCAAGCCCGTGGTCAGCGCGTGCGCACACGATAATACTGCATTCCTCTCCAAGAGCCTGTATTGATAATGACTAAAACGTTTCGACAACACGAGATAAGTTAGCACGGAGCTTTATGCTTTTGCGACCACCATTTTTGTTTTTCCTATAATTTGAGTCATCTGAAACCAGTAGACATGTCCCAAACTTATGTCTCGGTCACGAATAATTTTTTTTAAGATAAATTTTGAAGTCGAAACCAAATTGCGCAGCTCTATATGGATATTTATGGGTCTGGTCTAGAAACCGGTTACATTGGCCGGGCGTTGGCAATGTGAGTGAGAAAGAAAATTGTATCATAATATGCCATATTAAATACCAAACTTAAAAAAAACGCATTTTTTTCATGGTTTCACGTATGGTCGCATGCCCCTTTTCATCGCGAGGACTTGGTCACTGGCCTCCATCACCCACGCCTCAATTCTGGGTGTGAATGACCCATTTCTCTATAGACACTTAAAAAACTGTATTCAATGGCCAAGACTACCATAACATAAGGCCGGCTGTACCCAAATGAAGTGAATGTTACTACTAAATCGTTACCGTAAACATTAAGGAACGCCATTTGTAACAATTGGGGGTTAATAACATTGGGAAAATTAGGCTACATTCATACAAACAATTTAAATGCTTGCACTTATAATCAATATTTTAAATACGATTTTTTTTAAATAATTGATTCAAAAGGCGGATTTAAAGCTAGAAAACATATTATGTTATCTTTAGAGATTTACATTTAACATTGATTGCGGTATGATGGAGAAGGAGAAGGAAAATAAATAGACACAATAGAAGAAAGAAATAGCGCCAGTAATAATACTAGGTACTCTTATTACAATTGATATCGGTTATTGTTCATAGTTCCTTCATATCCTGGCTACTTTCGATTGTGAACGATCTGAAAAGAAACTGTTCATCTTTAAACTTAGTGACTGTAACGTAACGGTCACGTCACTATTTGCCTAACATATACAAACTTTTTGTGAAGTGTAGAGTAAGGACGTCTAGAATCAAAAGCATGTCTAGAAGAACATTTTTATAAAGATATTTTTAGGAGCATAAATAGCATTTATTGTTCTGTTTTGTACATATTTTCTTTCTTTTTATTAATAATTCTGAAACAAGTATTTCGTTATCTATAACAAGGATACCCTATACCAATTTTTAGGCCCCTAGGTTCAACATTTTCAGAAGTCTCATATAAAATTTCATCCCTTATTTTATGGGTTTATGGGGTAAAAGTCCCAAGTTTTATAATTTTTCTGTTGTTTGTGTACTGATAGTAACTCACATACCAAATTTCAGCTTTCTAGGGCTTCGGGAAGTACCTTATAAATTTTGATGACCATCAGTGACTGAGTCAGTGACGGAATCGGCGTTTGTTAAATATCAATAAAACCTAAAGTATAAGGGCTAAGTAATTGAAACTTTATATGCTAAATAAGTTCGCTGCTAACATCTGTTAAACATTTTTTACCTTACCATATCTTACCTGGTAGAATCAAATCCTAAGATATAAGCGTTTGAAAATTCGAAACGCTTCGAGAAAAGGTTGTGCCATTACGCTTCGTACGCTCACCTTGGCGAATCACTACCGTGACCCCTGATACATACCCTACTTACATCCTTCTAATATTATACATGTATAATGTTATGAAAGTTTATGAGGATGGATGGATAAATGAATGGATGGATATTTGTTACTCATTCTTGCAAAAACTACTTAACGGATATGAATGAAATTTGGCACAGAGATATAAAATAGATATAAAATCAAATATGCAATTTTTTGTCAAAGTACCTACCACGCGGCTGAAACCGCAGGCATAACTAATCCTACTTATATTATAAACGCAAAAGTTTGTAAGTATGGATGTATGGATGTTTGTAACTCTTTCACGAAAAAACTACTTGACGGATTTGGATTGAACTTTACAGTAATATAGGTAGAAACAGAATTATAATAACATATAGGCTACAATTTGTAACGATTTGATGTAATTTTGGTCATACTATAAAGATACATATTAATTAAGTAGGAAAAAAATCTGCCCTCTGAGAGCTGTCTTGGCGTACGCTGCCTAAACTATTGAAGTTACTCAAACATGATGTTTGTCTCGAGTTGTTCTAAATAAAAGTCTGCGACAGCATATACCTTTTATGTGGAAGCTTCTTTGACCAAAATGTTGAACCGTAAATTTTATTAAATCGAATACTATTTTACAATGCACATTTTGGTATAATAGGAATATTTATAGGAACGGACCGGAATTAAATTATGAACATGACGCGAGCGAAGCCGTGGGCTTTCCCTAGTATGTTATAAATGTGAAAGTTTTTGGATGAATGTATGGACGATTGCTACTCCTTTTTGCAAAAAATACATAACACAGCTGAATAAAATTTTGCACAGAGATAGATTACAGTCAGGAATAACACATACACTACTTTATACAACTCACTCCACTTGGGCTTGAACTAGTAAATAAATGCGTTATAATGGAAAGCTGTGGCACTGTTTAGTCGTTCATGTACACACAGCCTTAACTTACTCTGCAATAAATCTAAGCATTTTGTGAGTACAGCCTATGAAGTGCGTTGCTCCGGCCCTTAAGGCGATGTAAAGTGGCTGCCGATGCGCTGCGTGCTACTATGACGAATCTCACATTATTTGCTGATTATGTTCGAAGAAGCGCTGAGCGGTATGCGCCCTGAATATAAACAGAGCTATAGTTTAGGAGATGAATGCGTATTTTGGGAGTTAGAATTGTATTCCGATGTGTAACATCTATAGTGTTAGGGTGATTATAAACTGCATTATAGTTTAGGAGATGAATGCGTATTTTGGAGTTTGAATTGTTTTCCGATGTGTAACATCTATAGCAATGGGTCACACCGACTGAATATAAAAGCGTTATACTTTAGGAAATGATTGAGCGTATTGATCAATATAACGGTTTTTGATGTGCAACATCTGTAGCAACGGGTCACACCGTGGCAACCCATCACCACATTGCATGATAATATACATATACATAGGTACGTCATACTTATATATTTTTTAATATTTCGAATTTTGTTTTTTTTATTTGTTGTAAACTATTCATGTAAAATAAAAATAATAAATAATTTGGATGTTTAACATCTGCCAATATCTCACAACTGCTCTCCTACTAAAATAAATTGCCCTAAAAGCAAGTAGACAAGACCCTAGTAACATCGTGAAAATATCATTGACTTAAAGGTTCGCATGTAATCCGACTTTTTAAGACAAGAACACGATAAAGTATAAAATACCAAACGACAATAATTATTGTTTTGTAAAACTTTCACTTTTAATATACAGGGCGGTCCCATTAATATTCCATTAATAATATTGTACCAAAAAAATGAACCACAGGAAAAAATATGATAAGACAAACAAAATCTTGGAAACTACAAGGAATCGATAAATCTTATCGTCCTCTATACATTTGCTAGTATGTCGCTTGTGGGACACCCTGTATACATATGCAATAAATTTTAAAGTTTCCACTATACTGTTTTGAAGTAATTTGCATAACTTTAGTGGTTAATTTTGTGATGTTTTCAATTTAAACTGTTTCAAGGCATGCAATTAAATAATATATACATATCTTTTTGTATTGTATAACGTAGTTAATTCAGTTAGTTATTTAAACTCGATTAACTTAATTGGCAGCACTCAGAGTCTTTTATGTTTACTTAAATCGTTCCTTAGTACAGAATCTATACACAAAACTAGTACGAAAGAACAGTTATAAATCAATATTTAAAATAAGAAAACATACGAAAATAGATCTTTTTATCGATATAAATTCTTCCGCTTATATGTACAGTAGAATCTAAGGAATTATTCGAAAACAAAGATTTTTTTCCTAATAATAGATTTTTCCAAAACGAAGAACAACCGTAAGAAAATATATATTAGTAATATATTTTCTTACGTTTGTTAAAGCCGTGATTCCTCCACCAGATCCTATTCTATACAATTTGACAACAATAGTACGGGTTGTCGGCACCAGGTCTACAACTCTATGATAGTCTACCATAGACAATGATAACTTATGGCCACCTCTTATCGGGTTATCGCGCATATTTTATGCATAAACAAATAAGTTGTAATATGGTGAACGCCTTTTAAGTTAATGGACTAGTCACCGCCCGCGGCTTCGCCCGCGTAGGTACGTTAATCAAATGTATTCCAGACTGTAATCTATCTCTATGCCATATTTTATTCGGATCTGTTCAATCATTTTTGCATGAAGGAGTAATAAGCATCCATCAAAAACTTTCGCATTTATAATATTAGTAGCATATACTATGTATGTATGTAACATAGTATAGACATATCAATATATAAATATGTGACGCAAATACTTTATACCCCTTTCTACGAAAATTATGCAGACTGAGATCTACGAAATTTGGCAATTAAGGAGAAGGAACGCAGAAAGTTACTATTTTTTACACTAAGTATTGGATATATGTAAATTAAATTATAAAATAAACAGACAGACTGCCATGCAAATTTCGGTACGGTCGTTGGCAACTTATTTTTAAATTGAAGACTTACGTAGTCTAAGAATGGGCTTTCATGCGCTTAATTTGTCTGAAAGGGTCTGCACCATTATGCCATCACCTAAAAAAAGGGGGGGGGGGTGTTTGCTTCTAAATTTTATTTCATTTTGCTTAACAATAACATAATGAAATAAATAGAGTGATTATAACCAGATAACCAAAGATTTAACATTATAGAGCCCGAATGCGAAATCATTAAAATGGGGTTCCGTCAACATTTTGGCAGTTAGTACAAATTCAAATGGTACGTTCAAAGCCAGTAAATACCTAAAGTCTATCCAATATACATTAAGCCGCAGAGGTATTTCGTGGAAGGGGATTATGCAGTGCACAAGAGTGGTTATTTTCAGCACGGAGGGTAGATGTCCATTTCCTGTTTCTCGGAAGCGCAACCCGCAATCTCCCTCTGCGGGGAGCGAACGATCGATATCTACTGACACCATGATTACTATATATTTGAGGACTGTCCCGTTGAACTTATTTGTTGTAATATAACATCGGTTAGCGGTCGCGTTGTTCATACCGAAATAAATAATGATGTTTTTAATATGATAAGCAGACAAAACTCAGACAAAAATCAATATTTGTGGTTGGTCCCGTCAACAAACGTGACTTCTTAGAGTATTTAATATAATATACTAGGGTCCGTCCGCGGCTTCGCTCGCGTGGTATGTTCATAAAACGTATGTTATTCCATACCACAATCTATCCCTATGTCAAATTTCATTAAGATCCATTCAATAGTTGATGCAAGAAGGAGTAACAAACATATATCCGTACAACTTTCAAATTTATAATTACCGTTATATGCCGAAAGAATTATCGGAATCGATTGACACAGTCCGGAGATATGAAGTAACTTAAATTTTTTCGAATTTTCGTAGTATTTCAAAAAATTTAAACAAATTCTTTATAATTTTTACTTATTACGTTATTCCAATATCTAAGCTACATAACTGCAAAGTTTCATCTCAAACCGTTCAGTAGTTTTTGCGTGAAGGAGTAACAAACACACTAATATACATCCTTACAAACTTTCGCATTTGTAATATTAGTAGGATTCACTTGAAAAATCAATAGTTACATTAAAATGAAACAAATATTTGATGGGGCTCCCGTACACAAGACATGGCTTTTTTTGCAGTTTCTATAGATAATAAGGGTTCGGAAACGTGCGCGAGTCCGACTCGCACTTGTACGGTTTATTTTACATTTCATCACATTATTGCTACTGTAAACTACATATATGGTACTATCTGGCCTATTTATTTGTAACCGGTGCACAGTAGTGGGTCATTAAATAAAACGTTCTTATTTACTTTGTATTTAACCATGGCTGTTCCAATTGGTGAAGTTGAATTAGTGTTTGCTTGGTAAAGTGTCCATACAGACTGTCCCTCCCACCTTCAAGGAGCCTGGTCACAATACACACACCCTTCGTCAGGTGAGTCACACCACGGCAGCTATCTGTGTGTCTGTGTGTGGGTGGCGGTAGTAGTGTGCGTGCGAGACTTGCTGGCGTCGGCGGGTACACTGAAGTTAATGTGAATTGGTCAAAAAATAATTTTCGAGAAATAGCTAACGGATCAGCGAGGTGGAGAATGCTCCATAGGGCTCCTTAGGATGAAGAGAGCCGTGTTCAGTAGCAGTCTTTTGGGTGCTGACATCAGGAATGATAGCAAGCTGTGTGGTTCTTCAAAAGCAATAATAAGAAAATTGCCAATGCCACGACCAGATCTGAAGGAGTGTGACACGCCAGGAATACCTCGAAAGAAACCCAATTCACAATTTGCATATGCCTATCATATTTTCGATCCAAGATTCTTCATAGGTCCTTCTTAAGCAATATTTTATAACACATTATATGCGGAACCAGATTTAAAACACCTGGTCCATGTTTCTTTTACATTTGTATGGTAGAGCAAAAGTTCTAGAACAAAGTTTTCCTATACCTAAGGAAAGAAATAAACATCTATCGACGATGTGTTGTTTATATAGAGCCCAGAATCTTAATACCAGATTTCTTAGACCTAGTACAGTATCTATTAAGTAAATAATATTTGAACTTTTTTTACGGGGTTTAACATACCCTGCACCATCATATAAATACTTTTTAGCCCAGACAAGCCAGACAGGCAGGGCAGAAAGGATAGAAAAGAAAAAATAGTGGAGAAAGGATATTAACATTTTCATGGCTCCAACCCATGAATAGCCCAAAACTGAGCACGGGTTTCTCCTCATCCATAGAAGACCTAGATCGAACTCCACTATGCTACTTGAATGCGGTCTAGTGGTGAAATAGTGAGCAAACGTGACTGAATAGTTTAACGATAACCAGGGCCGAGCTTTACGTGCCCTCCATAGCACACAAAAGCTCCTGATATTATTACCACTATCGGTCACCCATCCTCCTACCGACTACAATCGAAACAAGTCGCCGGGGTAGGAACACTTTTAAATTTTCATACCAATTCTTAACAGAATGAGTATAGAGGAGAGGAGGCGCGGGCGGTGTAGTGTTTAATATTTCACGTTTCAGGCGACTCTCGGGGGAGCTCGGGCCAAGATAAACCCGCATACAGACGTATATTATATATACATACTACACACATATACAATACACGCATTTTATACATAGGGTAGATGTTGTTCGTGACTTTCGTTTTATATGTGAATTGCGGGTAGTTTGATATTTATTTAATTATGAAGTATGTTTGGAAAGTAAGGATAATATGTATGTTTTGTAATATATGTAGGTTATATAGATAATAAAACTGTCCCTAATGGATTTCTGGAGGGTGTTTCAGAAGCTCTCATTTACTAGGGGTAGGTATTTATAGAGTGAACAAAATAGATCTCATAATATTTTTAAATTTATGTTTGGTTATGCAATTTCGACCACATATTCCACTCATGTATAATATACCCAGTAGCTTGGGGTAAATCAAAAAATATATCTTTGAACAACTCACACACGGCCATTTGATCCCAAACTTATCATTAGCGTGTATTATAATGATCAGACAACCGAGAAACATACATATATACTTTTAAATACATACTAATATATACCTAGTTTTATGTCTGCATGAATACTTCTGTGTTACGAATCCTTTGTAGGCCCCATTCATACTTTGCCGGTTTTTTTTTATTAAAAAAAAAAAACTATCGTCATCACTACGTTATTATGCAATCTCACTACCTTCTATGACAACTTTACATCTCTCCTTTGTGTTCCCACGCTAACACACATAAAACATAAGTGATTGCCAATCACCGATGAATAGGCAATATAGGCAATTAGGAATTACATAATTACACAACGCTCACTTATGTACATAGGCACTTACATACATAATTCATGTGTTGGAGTTTCGAAATTGTCTGTGGCAACAATTGACAAGAAGACGTGACATTTTGTGACGTTTGAGTTTGACGTGTATGGAGAGTACAGATTTAAAGTTCTCTTCTAAATTATCGACGGCAACAACAACTTGTCTGCCAACAAGTATGGTATTTAAGTAGTAATATGCAGTTATAATTTTGCCACTGAATGTCCACAAAAGACAGTAGGTAATGCTACTTGCTTGAGCCCTATTTGATGTCAATAATACCTTCCAAAGCTTTCAGATACTGATCGAAAACGAACCGATCTAAGCCGAAACCGATCGAAAAATTTAAGCAGCAGTGGGTGCGGTCGGTAGGAGGATGGGTGAACGGTAGCGGCAAAAAAAATCATGGGCGCTTATGTGTTTTGAAAGGACACGTAAAGCCGTCGTTCGCGGTTGTTATCATCCTAAAGGTTGCATAAAAACCTCCAACATCTAGGTTGACCTCTAACACCTCTACCAATCCACATTAGAACAGCGTGGTGGATACTCTAGACCTAACAGTACTCTAGGCCTCAGGAGTTAAAAAGATACCAGTATCCAGCTGTGGGAAATAGAAGAGTCGACACCAATGACATCGGGAATTTTTTTTTGGAAATTCCGGAAACTCGCCAAATTTACAGCAAAACTTACAGCTTATAACACAACTAAAATACATATATTCATTTCGTTAATTTAATAGATTAAAACCATTAACATGAAGGATGTCCATTGGGAAATAATGCTAAATGTACCGTTTCGTTCGTGTGATAAGTTAAATTGTTTTTTAATTGGATCACGCGAAAATTAATTATAGCTTTTTCCGCCATTTTGTGACACGCCGTCTGACAATATTCATGTACACAGAAAAGCGTATCTACTAAATTGGTAGCCTAATTCTTTTACATTTGGCTTCGAAAATAGTAAATAAATGTTTGGACAACTCACAGATGGCCACCTGACCTCAAGTTAAGCATGAGCTTGTACTATGGTGAACAGACGACTGATAAACATACATATATACTTTTAAATACATACTTATATAGATATTTACACCCAGACACACAGAACAAACAATCCTGCTCATCTTAGATAAGTTTGTCTTGGGGGGAATCGAACCCACGACCTTCGGTGTAGCAGTCAGGTTTGTTAACCACACACCAACCGGCCACTCAAAAATATGGCCCTTAAACGCATATGTTCTTAATTTTTTCTATTTTTTTAGTATTTATTTTGTCGGAGAAATATATCAAAATAATACGTTAAAAGATTATTATTACGTTTTTATTGAGTATTTATAATTTAATCAGTCAGCTAGCTGATGTGTAATACTATTTTTGGATATAAGTAGATCCCTGTGCCAAATTTCATTCAGATCTGTTGAGTAGTACACAGGAAATGAAACAAACGTCCCGTCATCCATCGTCACAAACTTTCACATTTATAATATAAGTAGGATCCTCTCGCATTCAATAGCTTATTGTAAACACCCCAATCTTTATTACAATTACTCATATTTTATCCGTTATACCTCAAAACCCCTCGTGTTTCTTCGAAGGGTCAAGCGATAATTCGAAGGGTCACTCAATTCTTTGTCATGCCAACACCAATCCCATTTTTTACGTTGTCCACCTTTGTCCAGTGTGGTCCAGATGACCCTTGGTCAAATTACAGGGGTCAACTTGAATGGGTCACTCGATAGGTTAATATAATTCCTGTTAATATAATGCTGTGTATAATTTTCGCGCCTTAGACAAGAAACATGGCGGACGAATCTTCAGTACTCTGTGGTGTTTTTTAGTCTGTGAAGTTTTTCTTTGTATCTGGAAACGAAAAACATTAAAGTTTGCTACAATTATACTTTTTGTACATTTGTAGTCTTATGAAACATGTGATAATTCAATTTAACAAATTAGTTACTTTCATAAAAACATAAAAGCTCGCTTTAAAGGGTTAAAATATTTTTTTCAGTATTTTTAGAGATGTGTCGACCATGACTGGTCGGCTGTAAAATGGCCGACTAATCGGCCGACTAGTCTATATCGACTATATTAACTCGTATTATTGACTTGTCGGCTGTACCGACTAGTCGGAACATCTCTAGTATTTTTGTGTTATAGTGATTTTTCTCTTCAATTTCTAAAGTTGTTATGCTAAGAACTATTTAAAACATTAAAATTACTGTGCAGATTTGTAGATATAAAAAATAAAAATAAAAAAATATTAATTTTGTTGGCCACATACCTTATAGTTTTCGCCAACGTTGTCCCAAATAATGTCGTGTAGTGTCTCGCCTCGTGACAATCTTATACCTTGTTTGGCCAATAGTATCAAACATTGGCAATACAAGACGATGTATGTTCAATAATGTGTTATTTCTCGCCTCTAACATTGTATTAAATAATAACAAATAAAATATAATTATTATTTTTAACAGTTTAATTTCCGTCAATCGTTTTAACCCGTCGTCTGCGGTATGGGATAAAAAACGAATCAATTCCATGGTGGTAATGGAAACAATTCCATAATTTAATAGCTTAAGTGATAAACGATTAGTTCCATTCATTTTCATTATTGGAAACAACGTAATAGCCACAATGACTGTAAGTAAATCAATGGAATTGTGATTTGAAACAATTTTATTCTTGTATTGTAATACATACCTACACCTATATTATTTTTTGTTTTAAAGTATGAATATATTTAATTTATTTTCATTGCATTCATATTGGATCAACATGTAATGACGTCACCATTTCGTGAACCATATATGGAATTATTTTCTAACATATAGTGACCACAAAACTGTGATGTCATAAATACTTACATATGTATATGTTACAACTGTTGTAGCCTTTTCCAGCAAAATTTAGAATTTCATATTATTTTATCACATATTTAGTTCAGAAACGAGATACATATCGATGACGGGCGACAATAAGGGCTTATGAGTTACTCTAAAGAGTTATGCCCTTATTTTTTCCTGTCGTCGATATACTCATATTGCTTAAGAAAGATGATTAAAAAAACAGTATTTTTCCAAAACAATTCGTCGTTCCTACTCTGTACATAACCCCCAAGTATCGACTACCTAACATCGCTTCTAACGTGAATCATTCTGGCAAAACATCAGACCAATCGATCTTATATAAGACTCTTATATTTATGTATTTATGGTTCAATATTAATTTCTCCAATTCAATTCACCAACATTATTTTGACGATCTAGATGAACATTCTCGCTAATATTATAAACGTGAAAGTTTGTAAGGATGGATGGATTTATCTACAAGTGCATGAATACAAAGTTTTATTTTCAACGGCTTCAAGTTTCCATATAAATATTCATTCCCTAACTCAATCTATTTTAGATTCTCAAGTTCTAATATCAAAAACGTGCTAATATTTAAAGCGCGAACACGTAAGAAACAAACAGACAGAGAGATTTTTGCATATATAATATTAGTACGGTAGTAAGTTTTAAGCTTAATTTAAAACTTATTCTCAGTCCACAGATCAAACTATTTTTAAGGAAGCTCTGCGACGAAAGGGCCAGTTGTCTATCGTCCAGCTGCTATAGATAACAAAAGATTGCAAAAACCGTTACCTGCAGATTTAATTGCCCATATTTGCATAAACACCTCAAGGGATAGAATAAAGGGATGAACAGGATCCCCTGTGATTGATTGCTACAGTTGCCAAAGGGCAGAAGATGGTTTGCTTAAAGTTTGTTAGTAAAATAGTTTGTTAATAAAAATGTTATGCTTACTATATTTACTACTAGAAACTACATTAGTTTGCTGTGTTGTCAATTCGCCTCGGACGCGATATAAGGGTTTATTTGGTATTTTTTTCACACGTTGGGTTACATTACCGAAGATTTCAAACGGATCAATAACGTTTTTGAAAATATTTTATAGTCTATGTTCATCAGTTATAATTAAAGATTTTAATGGGAAAAGAATTTCTTAAATCGGTACAATTTTTCGGAATATATTTCCCTAAAACAAACACACAAACAAATCTTTCCTTTACTTATAACATTAGTATTGATAGCGCAATATTATTATGGGCTTGCTAGATTTATGAAATTATCTACATAGAAGCTGTACATCGTCATTTTAAAACCGAAACTTATACTAAGAAAGAAAGTCAGTAAACTTGATACATAAAATGAATTTCCCGCAACATAATAAAAAACCGCTAATCTCATTGAAGTACAGCATCCCCAAATCCCACGTATAAAACAAACACACAGACAAAAACGCGCCAAATTACCATAAACAACACATTATAACACGGCGGTTAGGAACCGGTTTGGGCCGGTTTTGTCCGGAAACTGTTGGATCTATAGTTCCGTGACACCATCAGACAATTGAGCTATTGTTTTTTTAAGTTTTTAGAAGCAAAAGGCTGTCCGAATCCGGGGTGTAAGACGATTAACGATTGTCAATTGAATGCAGAAATGAGAATCGAATAGAATCGCCTAGTAAAGTGAAATTTAAAACCGATTGCATGATAAATTCCATTCCATCAACATTACATACGAGTTCATGTTAAAAAAAGCATATCTTGCAATGCAGGTCAGCTGTAAAAGTTGTGAATTCAAATGTAAAACTCAAATTACAATGATGTCATGTTTTGAACAAGATTTTTTTTTATATTCCTAACAACAAAATAAATTCTTACGAATTAATTAAAAATTGTATATATGTATTAAAAATCGTTTTATACCAGCACAGATAAGCAGTATACTTATTCTAGAACGGAGTACTTGGATAGATCTGCAACTAGACTGGGGTGTTATCAACGCGTTGCCTGCCAAGAAGGAATTAATAGACTCGCAAACGAGGAATAGAGAACGACACAAGGGAAGTGGTACAGTTTGAAGCCACTAAAAGAATAATAACCCTACCTGGCTCCAGATACACCGCTTAAAAAAAACCGCTTAAAGTATGGGAAGGAGAATGATGTAAGGACGGGGAGAAAAAGAGGAGATCTGGTTCTCAAGCACCCAGCCAGAACATGGCAAATCGTGGCGGCTGATACATGCAAGATGGTGGGAGTAAGCCATCCGAGTTTTACTCCGTCCCCCTTCCTCCACCGAACAACCCGGCGTACGGCGGGTATCCATCTTTAAGTCGTTAACATGCCACCGGTCCGAACGTCTCAGTTCTCGACGTCTTTCTTTATCCGTACAGCAAAGGAATGGAGTAATCTATCTGCGTCCGTGTTCCCGCTCACATGATATAGGAGCCTTCAAGAGAAGAGAAATAAGCATTTACTTAGTGCGCCCAACATCTTAGACATCATCGCCACTTACCATCAGGTGGGAGCTGTGTCGACCATTAACTTATTGTAGCTAATAAAAAAATCTTCCGTGAACGGTGAATTCGTCCATGAATTGACATGAATGTGGGCTGGCATTTCTGGAGATATTCAATACTATGGGCGCGATGGACGGACAAGGGTAAGAGGTGAATGTTTTGATCGTAATAGCCGTACGTGTCTGCCAAACCTATTGTTTGGACATGTTGTTTTTGGCCTGTCTTCCCATGGGATGAGGGGAAATCTGGCGTTATACATTTGGCAATTATCTTTTGCAAAACTCTTGGTACATTAATTCTTTTTATATATTAATATCTGAAGCTAAAAATTTGTACCCGTTTTTTATATTACACGGAAAGATTATGAATTTTGACACAGTTGAAATTTATATGGAGGCGAGGTGCAGAAAGCTACTATTTCATATATAAAATTCTCGTGTCACAATGTTAGTTACCATACTCATCCGTAACGGCTTGACCGATTTTTATGAAATTTTATTTGCATATTCAGTAGGCCTGAGAATCGGCTATTATCTATTTTTATACCCCTAAGTGATAAGGGATGTCCATCCCTAACATTTTTTTTAGCTGTAGACATTTTTTTAATTTTTTTTTAAGTGGAATTAAAAATATGTACAACCCTAAATTTTCACTCTTTTAGCATAAACCCCACTTTTTTAATACTCATTTTAGTATTTTAATCAATAGCAAGACGACGTTTGCAGGGTCAGCTAGTAAGT
>DWJZ01001570.1:0-22787 GCA_018249125.1 Asbolis capucinus
AGAGATTCTGAAGAGCGAAGGCGTCTCTCATGCGAGTCACCGAGATACTGAAACTTACATTTTAGGTAGTTGGGTGAGAGAGGATGGTTCTTCCAGCGGGTGAACGAACCATTGATTACTTGAAGAGTAAAATACAACTTAAAACCGCTGACAATAATAGTGACACATCCAATACTACAACAAACGTTTTTAGAGCTCAAAAGAACCAATTGAATCAAACTTGTTTTGGATGTGGACAGATGGGACACATTAAAAGGTATTGCCGTGCATTAAATGCCAATCGAGGCAGAGGTCGTGGTAGAGGTTATGGATCTCAAAGTGTTCGGGGACGTGGGTTCACTCGCCGCCCTGGTTACAAAACATATGCCACTGTTAGAAATGATGGAAACAGTTTTCACACTACCACTTTAGCTAATAATACACACACACCAAGTTTAGAAAAGTCCGAAAGTGGAGTAATTGAATGGCTACTGGATAGTGGATGCACGGATCATATAATTAATCCAGATGAATATCTTGATACATATGAAACTTTAAAATCAAATATAAAGATAAAAATAGGTGATGGAACTATTTTGCATGCAACAAAAGTTGGAAATATCAAAACAACATTTTTGGTCTATGGTCAGAAATCAGATTTAACTTTGAAAAATGTTTTTTTATGTAAAGGAAATGAAGGCAAACTTATTGAGTTATTCTAAAATTACAGACAAGGACTTTATAGTTTCGAAAGGAAGATTGCCAACAATTTACAATCAGTATAGAGAAGTTATAGCAGTTGCAATAAAAGATCACAGATTATATAAGATGAAAAGCTACCCAAGTGATGAATATTTACAAGGTAATATTAGTAAAAGTAGTATGACTATAAAGGAAAAACTACACCGTACATTGGGACATGTAAATTTTAATAACTTGAAATTGATGTGTAAAAATGAGTCATTAGAAGGACTACCAAATGAAATTGAGTCAGAATATTTAAAGTGTGTTACATGTGTCAAAAACAAAATGTATAATTTACCATTTCAGAACAATCGTAGACATGCAGAGCAGATACTAAAGATTGTTCATACAGATTTAAATGGGCCACATCAGACTACAGGATATCAAGGTGAAAAGTATTTTTTAACATTGATAGATGATTACAGCAAATTGGTTAAATTTTATTGTATCAGAACCAAAGATGAGGTATATGACTGCTTAGTGAGTAGTTTATGAGTGCTTATACGTGATTGAGGTACAGAACTTAACAGGAAAGACTATTAAGGAACTTCGTTGTGATAAAGGAAAGGAGTACATAAATGCTAGAGTTTTTCAGTTTGCAAAAGAGAAAGGAATAATTATAAAACCATGCCCACCATATGTTCATGAACTTAATGGCACTGAAGAGAGATACAATCGATCATTGATGGATATGGGGAGATGTTTTTATCAGAAGCTAAAGTTGAGAGAAAATATTGGCCAGAAGTAATAAAAACAGCTGCGTATTTATAGAACAGAATATTAACTAATAATATTGAGAGGAAGACACCGTATGAAATATTTTTGAAGAGAAAGCCATCAGTTAAAAATTTGAAAATGTATGGAAGTAAAGTATTTGAAAGAATTCCAGAAGAAAAGAGAAGATCTAAATGGGAAAAGAAAGCAGAAACTGGAATATTATTAGGATATACTGACACAGGTTACAGAGTACTGATAAACAAAAGAGTAATCATTGCAAAGAATTGTGATATAGTAGAGGAAGATGTAACTTTGTATGACTTTGACGATGACCAACAAAATAATAATGAAAGTGAAACAAAAGAAAAGGAAAAAGAAAGTTTTAGTAATCAAAAAAGGAGAGAGTAAAGTGGAACCTGAAAGGATAAGTGAAGATGAAATAATAGATGAACTAGAGATGAAACGAAAAATACCAAAAAGACAAATGAAACCTCCAGTAAGATTTGATGAAGAATTTGGCTATTACTTTATATATAGCAATGTGTGTGATGCTATGGTACCAGAAAGTTTTCATGAAGCTATTACATGTGATGAGTCAATAAAATGGAAAGAAGCAATGAATCGTGAAATAGATAGTTTAGTGAAAAATTACACTTGGACCCTTGTAGACAAACCTCCTAAAGGAAAACATGTAATTCATGTAAAGTGGTTATACAAAAAGAAAAGTGAAGGTGAATTCAAGGCCAGATTAGTGGACAGAGGTTTTCAACAAATTGACTGTATTGATGATACTTACTCTTCTGTTGCTAAAATGCCTACTCTTAAAATACTCTTGTCTTATTGTTGTCAAAATCCATTAAAAATTCATCAGATGGACGTAGAAACTGCTTTTTTAAATGGTATAATTATGTCTGAAGTGTATGTGAAACAACCAACTAGTTATGAAGATGGAACCGATAAAGTATATAAATTAAATAAATCTCTATATGGGTTTAAAGAAAGTCCCAGAGCTGGGTACGAATGTTTTAATGACTTTATGACAACTTTAAATTATCGCCGTGGTAAATATAACTATTGTTTGTATATTAAAACAGAAAAGGATTTAACTGTTCACATTTTACTATTTGTAGATGATTTATTAATATGTTGTAAAAATGAACAAGTGATTGCAGATATTAAATCTAGATTGTCTAAAAAATTTTTCAAATGAAAGATATTAGTAAAGTAAAAAACTATATTGGTATCGATATTTGCTACAATTATGATCAAGATAATATTTTAACATTAAGTCAGAAAACCTACATTGAGTCTTTAGCTAAATTGTTATAATGAAACACATTTTAAATATGGTCTTCGTGCTCTAAAATATTTGTATTTAACAAAAGAATTAAAGTTGAAATATTGTAAAAATAATAATGTAAGTATGTAAGTAAACCAATTAGAATATATGAAGATAATTCAGGAGCAGTAATTATTTCTAAATATGGAAGCCAACTGATGAAGGAGGACCTGGATCAACATAAGCTAAGGAATGGACTATTGGAGTTGAACGCCCCTACACAATTTCGAACGTGTATTGTTAACTGTTCAAGAGTTCCTTTGCCAGAAGCCAATATAAATGTGTCTGATCGATGTAATTTAGGAACCAAAACCTATTCCAGACAATTCTGAACGAAGTTGCTGAAGACATCAGAACTCTATCTCTTGCCATTTCAGAGTCTATAAAGGACAAATAAACTAACGAACATTCATTTTTATATACATATATAGATAGAAGACATATTGTAAAAATTACTTATACATACTACCAACTTGAAGGGTTGTAAACTCTTTATACAATGTATTTTAGGTTGGTCGTATGTGTTTTAAGTAACTCGATTTGAAAATAATGAGTCTTCTTGTAAAAATATTTATTTAGCTGTATGCAAAATACATCGTAAATCTTTATAACGACTTTTAGTTTCACTGCAAATACCAATATTAAATATTTTAATAAGCACTTGTATCAATTTGTATATGACGTTCGCCCTACATGCAGGCAGTATTTCCAGCTCAGGTAGGTCAAAATTACAGCAGCTAAAATATATTGTTCGTCTATCTTTATAATAAGTGAGTCAGACCGGCCGCCATCGATACCTCAACCGAATGCATCAGCAGTATACAATTCACACACCCGCAAGTCCTACAAAAGGGCGCGTAAAATACAACCCCCCGAAACCCATACGTGTAACATAGCAGGGCAGATGATAGTGGCAGAACAAAGCCAGCCGATCGGCGCCACAGTCCTTCGGCATTATTTTCTTCTTAAAACAGGTATATTTTATACAGCGCCAATCAAACTCTTCCCTGGAACTACGGTTCAATAAGCGAAATATGAACGTTCCGGGGACATTATTGAATCCACATTCCTCGATAATATTTTCGCGCCATGATCTTTATTTTTCACATCCTATTCATTTTATACGAGCAACTTATTCATTCATATAGCCTACTAGTAATTGCTCTCGCTTCGCTTCGGAAAAAGAGTAGTCCAGTGGTTTCAGAGTTGCCATACAAATTTCAACCTAGTATCCCACGGGAACAAAGCAGTTTTCTGGGATAAAAACTATCCTATAACCATTACCCGTACATAAGCCACCAACATACTAAATTTAATCTAAATTGGTCTATTGGTTTCGGAGTTGCCATACTGTTTTAATGTGGGAACTAAGTCATTTCCTGGGATAAAACATATCATATAACAATTCTCGGGTTTTCAACTTCGACTATGCCAAGTTTCATCTAAATCTGTCCAGTGGTTTTACATTACAGTTTTATTATTAGTATAGATATGGAGTTATTGATTTTGGCAATTCTTTTAGATTACTTTAGGTTGTTCCACTAATTGCTCTTAGTAGTAGTGAGTAGTAGGTATATTGTACGTAGTGTACGGTCGCGAGCAACTGATAGGTAACAGAAACAGCATCTTACAAAAAAGCATCTCTTATTGCTACAAACCAATTGGAAACGCCGAACCTAACTCCCTCAGGGTGCCCGATGACGTCGTTTTGGTGACTACTTCTACATGAGGCAAGGGCAGTATGAAGGTACGGCAGTAATGGTGTATAGTGTGAAGTACGGTTTATCACACCCTTATCACCTCGGTCAAAGGCTGCAGCACCTGCTAAGGACGTTGCAGTCCGAGTTGGGATCCTTGATAGATACATTTGACAAATGGCATATTTGTTTACTGTCAAATTAAATATTAATGGTGTGATCAGAAGTTTTCTAAGAAAAATACTAATGGTAGCTACAAAAGTCTTTTTTGGCAATATGTGCAGCTTGACACAAACAAATAATTGTTGATAAACTACAATAGTAATAAAATAAACGTTTAAACGTCAGACAATTTACTGGCATCTTGTACTGCTCTTTGAAAGTTCTTCCTTGCCTCATTTGTGAACGAATCCCATTTGACTTTACGAACTGTTTGTTGTGCTTTGTATGGGAAAATAATATATTAATAATTGTTTTATTAATAAATATTGCCTTAAAACACAACAATAATTCAAATTGGTTCAGCCGGTCTTGAGTTATAAGTGATGTAAATAACACTTTTATATGTAAAGATATCGACCTGCTCGGTATAATCACCGAGCAAACGTTCCTACCTCAACTTTGAGCTTCTCCGCCATGATGGCCTCTCGCTCGATGTCTTCAAAGTTGGCGGCGACCTTCGTGGCCCCCAGACCTCCCTTACGAGTGCCCAACTGTTAAAAAAACAAAGTTATTTGTTAAAACAACACCAAGTCGCGGATACACTAATTCAAAAGTTGGTGAGGATGGTTGTATGTGTGTTCCTCTTTATGGAACAGGTCTGAGTGTGAGAGTGAAATAAGTTTTAGTCTGGAACACCGATATATAAATAGGCAAGTTTTTATAAACATAGTACGCGAGCGAAGCCGCGATCTTCACTCATTTTAAAATAAATGTCAAAACACCCCCCACTGCATTTTATATTCTGCGGAAACACATTCTGACCGGAAACCTGTTTTTTTATAGACAAACTGTTAGCCTTTTGGCAAAGCCATACGCCAAGTAACCTACGGACTTCGCATTTAATAAAATCTACGAACAAACAATGCTGCCCGAAAGACGCATCAAGAATGAGGGGGCAAGACCGTATTTGGTTGAAGATAACAATGAACATTCGTTTAGTGATGGGCCAAGCTGAATTTCCATCACGATAATAAAATTTGTAATTGTTTTACGTAACCAATTGAATGCTATAAATAAACTTTCACTCTCCTTAATTTATAATAGTTGTGCCCGCGACTTCGTCCGCATGGAATTTACAACAACGTGATTGGTATGTGACGCAGTGGGGGGCTCCCGACGTAACAGCTAAGTGGTGACATACGCATCGGCTACGCCGCATCAGTCACACGCTGGACAGTGCATATTTGGACATTGCAACACTACTTTATTTAATAATTCAAAAATAAAAATAGCTTAAGCCTAACTCCTTATAAGCTATCTGCTAGTCTAAATGGCTCCAGCCGTTCCAATGATTAGACGGAACAAACAGAGACAGCCACTTTTATTTCAGAACTAGAAATGGGCCCCGCTTCGCTTCGGCAGGAGTGTCGTCCGCTGGATTCAGAGTTGCCATACTAACATTATCCCACGGGAACAAAGCAGTTTTATGGGATAAAAAGTATCTTATAACCATTGTCCTTACATAACCACCAAACATGCAAAATTTTCTCTGAATTGATGCATTAGTTTTGAACTTGTCATACTAATTTTAACCTGTTATGCTTTGGGTACTAAGCATTTCCTGGAATAAAACATATCCTATAACCATTCTCGAGTTTTAAACTACAACTATGCCAAGTTTCATCTAAATCTGTCCAGTGGCTAGTATAGTATAGGCAGTTAGTATAGATATACAGATTATCCTAGTAACATTTTTGAGGAGAAAGTTTGTGAAAATATTTGGTTGTTTGTCTTTTCTTCACGTGGTGACCGAACGGTTAGGACGAAACATAAGCTTAGCGGACGAAACTTAAGAAACAGCTTAGGACGAAACTTAGCACGCCGACAGACCACAATCGGAAAATGAACACAAGGACAAACTTCATCCCGGACGCATGTTTGGCCTCTGGGAGGATCTGGTCCATTATATATTTGGATGTTTGAGTTTTTTCTAAGTACTACCGTTAAACGGACTAAAATGAAACTAGGCACAAGACAGACCATATCCAGAAAATAAACATTTATTCTGATCGTTGTACTTTAAAAACATTTTACAAAAAAACAAAAATACTACGAAATAAATTAAATTTAGGACAAAAACAAGAATATTTCGGAAACTACAAAAAACGCTGAACATACACTTGGGGGTGCAGTCGAGAGATGTCATCCTCCTACACCCACGTACATACCTTCGCTGGTACACTACCAATACGTATCTACAATATTGTGTAATACCAAATTAACGACCTAATTCGGCGTCTGTTTAAGTGAATTAACTCATCGACGTATGACGTCGTATCGTCGACGACGTATATATCGAATGTATTAGTCGGCACCTAATAAAACAGTTAAATAAACTATCTAATTTTCGCAGCAGCATCTAAAAGGCTATGCAGGATTGTATGACATGCATTTTATTTCAAACTTGAATGACTAAAAAAATAAATTATATGAAAAATAGAATATTTTAAAGAACATTTTGATAACAATAGACAGCTGCAGCGGCTAAGACATGAAAGCATAGCAATAACATAACAGTACATGTAATGTTGTTATGTTCGCCTACACATTGCATTGATCACGGCGCGAGCAGTGCAGGGCGGGCGAGGGCAGAGCGGGGGTGCCGCCCGAGCCGCGCTACAGTTCCCTCCGTATCATGTCATTCTATATAGACAGGTACATGATTGAGACATAATTGAATCGATGTGAGGGCGAGCCCCCGCCGCCCGCCGCCGCTCCTGGCTAGCCACCGCCAGTATTCAAATTAACAACAGGATTAATTAAGTTCCGCTCCGTCTGGCCGTCCGTTCGTCTCCGCTCCGCCATCGGGCGCAGAACACAACCGGAGGATCCCTACGTCGATTGCCACCGTTCGCTGCTCGCTCGACTACATAGCTCCAAGTATAAAACTTATTGCTAATGAAAATATAGCTTGGAAAAATTCGCATAAAAAACGTAATTACTAATTTCGATATACACGATGAAGATAGGCGCCGACGAAAATAGATATCGATCGTCGGTATCCCCGTGCGACGGCCGCGCGGCCGGCCCACCACGTCATGACGGGGATCAGATCTCGCGCGGCGGCCGGGGAGGCAACAGGTAGAGTGCAACCCCCGGGGCGTACTGCCGGGCTCGCCGCCGCCGCCGCCGCCGCCCGGCTGCACGCTGCATCGACCGCCGCCCGCCGCCCTTCGCCCGCTGCCCCGGCGGCCTCGGCCACGATCCCCGTATCTTGATTTATTACCGACAATCGGGAATGTGCAACCGAGATTGACGGTGATGCGCCCGTGTCACTCTCTACTCTGGTCCGTCGGCCCGGCCGCCGCCGCCAGCTCGCGCCACGATCCTCCGACCTGGTAGACTTCGCCGCCGTAAAGAGGTTCGAAGTTTTTAACAAAATAATTCCGGATCGACGTCGTCCATTACGGGCTCCACTTGACCGCCAAAATTAAATCATATGTGAGCGACTAGTTTAAAACCTGCCTCTCACTCATTCAATCAGAACGACGGCACTCACATTTAAAATTAATGTATTTAATTAAATGATAAGTATGAGTACAGTGTTATATAAAGTTAAAACTAGCGCCCGACGCGGCGGCTCCCGGACGGCGAGAATGCGAGGCATTCGGTCATTTTGAAAGTGAAATTGTTTGTCTGTTGTGAATGGTTGAGTACTTCGTGGCCCATCTACTTTCAATTTGTTTTAACACTATTGGCGGAATCATTACCACTTATTCGGCCCATTGTGAGAATATTGTTAACCAACAAACCTTGCCTAGCAACCGATAACGGGACATATGTATAACAATAATCTTTTTACCGCATATAATATGTTCAAAGTTACTTTTTTTAGGATAAATATGCTATCTTGAAAATCATTCATTGCATATTATTATTATTTTTTTTACATACTCATTGTAATCTTATCATATAGTCTTGCATGTCAAAGCTTACAAGTTATTCGCTTTTTCCTACGACTACGTCTGTGTGGTAGTAGGTACGGGGTTTAATAATCTTCTTTATCATTTAAGACAAAACTGTCTTCAAGTGACTTCGACAACTCATAAAATGAATAGATCAATGTCAACGTAGTCGTAGCCCAACAAGTACGCATAAAGAAAATTAAGAAAAAGATGAATAAATCAAAAAGTCAGATGCTCAAATAAAATTACTAAAAACTACACACGAATTGAGAACCTCCTTCTTTTTTTGAAGACAGTAGAAAAGAAATATTATTAAAAGCAAGATTGTAAATTCCGCATGCACATCCTTGTCTCAACGCTATATATTAATGCTACAATATTAAAGTATTATAAAAAGCGATTGGTATGTAATGAGCGATAACATTTATCAAATTACTTCATTGTGAAGTTATTTTTTTTACAAATGGAGTAAAATATACGAAAAGTAGCAGGTATTTTTAGATAAGCAAATTTTCCGTGACCCTAATATTCTATGTTTACAAAGATATTTTCGAACACTGGCTAAGGTGTAAGTCGGTTCTCGGAACCTGAATAACCTTAAGATTTGCGGGTTCTCGACAAAATGTCAGAATGTTAGGCGAGTGTGTTGGATTCGTAGTGGATTTCCCCACAACTAAACCCTAACCGGATTTACAAAGTTCCTTTATTCGTCAGTATTTCAATACACTTGTGTTACGTCACTGCGAATACAGCAGTTAGCGTATGTTTCGAACCACTGACAACAACCTGCAGTAATCAGTGGCAACAAATAAGTTATTTACATTTTGTTTACAGATGACATCGACGTGGTATTATCAAGGCCTGCGTGGCGGCAGAGGGCGCGGGCGGGGCAGGGGCAAGGGGAAAGGGCAATTGGAGCAGGAGCCCCGCTGTGCGCCTCCTGAATCAACTATTCCTCACCATATGCACGCGATGGGACAACATCATGCTCCCTCCGTTCCGCATCCATACAATTATAATTATTACAACTCACCTGGAATGGAAGAGATGCTGCCACACTGGCAATACATGCAACACGCTCAAGCAACTTACAGAAACATAAATCAACCACTAAACCCAGCGCTTCTAGAATACCAGCGTGTTCCGGATAGAAGAGATGCCCATGCAGGTTTCTCGCCATATGGTCATTACGATGCTCGGTCATTCGAAGGGGAACAATTCCACCAACCAACTAACGTGGAACTTGCCGCCCATCACGCACGCGTAATGCAAGGAGATCTCGATCCACGGTCACCACGGTTTCATCATGCTATGTTTTCGCATTCTGCTTATCCACGCTATGCGAGTCAAATCCCTACTCAACATAGAACACACCAACAACGAATAGATAATCGAACTAGCTTAAGAAATCATAAGCCACAAGAAAAAAAAGCTTCTATTATCAAAACAGAAGTATTTCAAAAGCTTTCATCTTTGAGCGACTGCAACCTTGTTCGTTCACAAATACCAAAAGTAAAGGAAAATGGTTCTCAACCCGTATTAAGACATATGTCCGATTTTGGTAACAAGCAACAGGTTCACAAGACTTTAGATGAAACAGTAGCATTCCTGAATCATCCACACCTAGCTCTGCAACAAGCTAATACTTTGAACCTTGGCAATGTCACCCACCCGTCAAGTGCTACCACTGAGCCTCAGTCCCAAGTACCAACGACGCAAGGACAGTCTGATATCAGAATATTAGTTCCTTACAACCCACCAAAAGCTCATCAGACACGGGTTGCAAAATCACAAGTCCATGTCTCGAGCGCCAGAGACTTGTATGCGATGCATGATAACCTTAGTACTTCTGAAAAAATCCCTGATTTCCGAAAGTATTCTGAATTAAGCGTAACAATCGCAGGACCCGAACCGCCGCCGGCCCACCAGGCTTCAGTTGCACAAACAAGCAAGTTCCTGAAATATCCTGACTTGCACACGCCACCGCTCGCTCACCAGGCGCCAGTTTCACATACACCAGTGCGTCCACAGTCTGCCAGAATACATGCAATAAAAACACCATCACCGCCACCAGCACACCAAAGTTCCACTCCCCATTCGATTCATCGTCTACATGCGAACCACATCGAAGAGTTACAAATTGTTTGCTCACAGACCGCCACAAACCCCTTTCCACGTCAAGCCCGACAAATATCGATTCCAGATAGGGGTACAGCAGACAAGCATGTCACCTCGAAAAAATCAAAATCTACCTCTACAGTGCGTCAACAGAACAAACGCCAATGTAAAACAAAAGCGCCTGCAGACGACATCGTTGCTGCAGCGCATGCCATTTATCACCCACAACAAATGCTCGGAGAAGCACAGATTGTATACCAACCGTCAACCGAGACCTTTGCCTCAGAACAAGTTCTCTATCAACCCCAAACTGACATTTTTACCAAGGAGCAGATCGTTTATCAACCCCGAAAGAAAATATTCGCTAAAACTCAATTAGTATATCAACCACGCACGGACTTCATCGCTACGGCGGAGGCGGTGTACCAATCCGACGTAGTATCCGCCAGACAGACCGTCATCCAGCCTCAAGCGGGCACGATGGAGACTGCGGAGGCCGTATACAACACACAAGAAAGTGTTATACCCTCAGCCAGTACCATGCAACGAGCGCAAGATATTTTGAGGGCTACGGAAGCACTGTATCGACAACAAACGGAAATAATTGCGGCACAACAAACTAGCACTCGGGCTCGTGGCCATGTTTCACATCGATCACACAGCGAAACCCTTGCAGAAAGACAAGCAGTTTTCCAATCTGCCGTGGACACGCAGGCGCACTATCCACGCGCTTATTCAAGAGAAAGAGAACTGCACGAGAAAACTCAAGAAAGAGGACTGATCCTTCGTAATATGCTGACGAATGAACATGAGCGCGACGAATCGTCCGAAACTAACAGCAATTTAGCTATGTTACATTTTTTACTACAAAATTATAATGCTTCTCATAATCCATCCAACTCGGAAACATCGAATCAAACTCAACAACAGACTAGAAAAAGAAAAATTGAGCCGTCACAGCCGAACTGGGCGCCACACCTTCAAGAGTCGCAGCCTTCGGAGTTGGCGGGGTCGGGGTCGGCGTTGGCCCGGCTACCAGCGCCGGACATACAATCATTGATCGCACTCAACTGGACGCTGCAGAGCCTGCCCGCGAGCCGGCAGGTAATGCCTCATTTTATTTAATTTCTAAAACACTTAATCATAAACAATCCCAACACATCTCATGAATCCAAAGACATTTAAAAAGTGCCAAATGTAAATATGCGAATTACGTCCATTGCTAATTCAATATTTTTATAAGCTAAAATTAAGATTTATAACGTACATCTCTTCTATACAATAATGACCATCGGAAGGACAAAAGTATAAAGGACTTAACCATTATCAACTATGATCGACATCTTACATATGATTGCCACCAGGGATGAGCTATAAATGTATCGACCGGTAGTGACTTCCTATCCCGGAACAAAATAGATAATAATATTAATACATTGTAGGTATAGTAGCATTAAGTAATAAAAGTAATGATTGTATACTCACTCCACTCCTCCTGGCGACGGGCTTAGTGAGCGAGCGCGAATCAGCGGCGCCCCAGAGTCGCGCCTCCGAGCTGAGCCCGTCCGGCGGCGCGCGCGCCACCTGCCGCACACAACACGCGTCGTACACTAAGGACCCTCTGCCGCATCGCTCATAGCTCTCTCTCATCTCTATGCAACCAGTATTTAAGTAACTTTACGGTTATTGTACTTAAGCAAATTATGCCTAACTACACTAATTTGATGAAACTTAACAAAGTTAATATATTTTTGACTATTACGTATTATATGTAGTATAGACGCTCAAACCCATCGGAGATAATAAAGGATTGTTAGATATTACTGTTGTTCGTGTCGTGTCGTCAGTGTGTTTTGATATCTATAAGGCTATGCTGTGGCAGTACCGACGGTGAAAAACCTTTACTCCAAGTTAAAGTAATTTAATATATTGGCTACAGTCTGTTTTTCTCATCCGTCTCTCATCAAATTTGTAAACAAACTAGTTGGCGACAATGTCACAGTTCAAAGACTCAGAACATACCTAAATAAAGTACCGATGACTTCAGAATACATTGCGAGATATGTCCATACAAGTGTTCATGTTAAGTACGATGTGCGCACATAATAGTTATACTTTGGCGTGACAACATAAAAATCTTTCTTAAATATTTTATCTTAGATAATAGGAAAAAGAAAAAAGATAATAGAAAAAAATAATTGTCGGGCTAACTTGAGGTTGTCGGTTTTTGTGATGGTGTAACCGCGCATCTTAAAATTGTATTCTCATTATTTTGAACGTGTATAAAGAGAAGTGTAACTTCAACAAGTACATATGTATTTGTACAATCTACCGTTATTGAAATTTCGACATCTGAGAGGCCATTTATGGTTGAAAGTTTGTATGCAAATTCGTCATATGCCTAACTATAAAAAATAACTACCAACAAGAATTTACGGCAATCCAATAAATAAGTATATTCGCATTATATGAAAAACTTTTATCGTTAATCAGTTGAGTACAATTATGCTGCACTAGCTGACACATGCCGAGAATTCGACAAGGACAATGAGATAACTTTACGTTTGAAAGAAAGAGATGGAAATGTTATGGAATATTTTTTATAACTTCATTTATTACTACATTTTCCACACCAGGTTATAGAACAAAATGCCATTTTATGTCACTTTTCTGTTTTAAACGTATTTTTTTCGTGGAGGACGCAGAGCGTACACACGGGTACTCGGGACCGGTACTAAGGACGACATCCGTGAGCGGCGTATTATTTAAGATAGAAAAATCACATGCAGTGTTCGCCTTGCATGCGACGTCTGTGGGATATTTGGGCGAAGTTCGCCTGTAACAACATTACAATGACACAATACGAGATTTTGAGACAAGAATTGCTTACTAGATTTATACGGATAAGAAATACAGACTATACACAATTAAACTGTAATCCTACGGTACTGGCTGCCTGCACTAGCTAATCTCCTTTTAGTTCCAAATGGTACAGTTTTAGTTTAAACTTTAGTGGTGATGGACTGTACAACATTTGACTACTGTATGTCATTAGGGCCCACTTACTGTACGTGTTTGTACGTTGCTGTTTCCAATAAGTCAGTAGGTCGACTCGAGGCCTCGTTCGACCCGACCCAGTCGATAGATCACAGTGAGATCAACTCTTACTTAATACATGAACACTTGTTACGCCGTTATTAATGTAAGGTAATACGTCTTGCACTATTTTATGCCGAATAAACATTATAATTATAATAAAAAACCCGATACATGCAACTGTGTCAACATATTACCTCCATACAAAATACATATCGTGAGTACAATAGTGAATTGACTTGTCACGATTCTTGTGTCTATAATACAGTCGGTACCGGACACAATCTGCATATGGTAGTGCATAAAGAGAGTTACAATAGCATCAACCCTGTTCTCATCTGGATCATCACTGGATCTACTAAGTCAACACTAATACTGTAATGTTCAATGTATATTATTATACCTAACTTATATGTGGAATTAAATAAACTTTAAATACGTATTTAATTAATTTCAAACATCTCTCATCTTCTCATATGCTTATATTACATTCATTATACCCAAAAGGAATTTCTTCAGTACATTTTATAAATTTCGACGAGATAGAACACCAAAATATTTTTTATTGTAATTATTGTCAGCCTGTTGAACGAACATCACGTAAAACCCAACCGATGGATTTTGGTTAAACAATGCAAAGTTGTTAGTTACATCCAGTATTAAGATTTAGGATATTTTTACCGCGAATAAATACACCTTTTAAAGTAGGGAATAAAAGTTTGCACATGATTTATGCGAGCGAAGTAGTGGGTACAGCTAGCATATACATATACTTTTGATATGCATTTTATTACACGTAAATCACTATATTTTCGCCAACATATTTCAAGTTTATAAGATAACAGCAGTTATAGCTTTCAGAGAAATAAACCATTTCTTTTCGCAATTCTTTCTCTGACTGGCCTTTTACATATATCTCAGGGGTTGAAAAAATTCGTAATTTCATTTTCATCTTTTTAATAATCCTTTTATAAAATGTACGAAACTTAATAATTTTATGAACATACATTTTCGCAAGTATCTTAGCTTACATGCAAAGAACAATGTAATGTCGCCACTTGGCCGAAGTAAAAGGATTTGATACTGTGCTATCACCGTGTCTTACTCTTTTTGCCGGGCTATACCTACTCTATATTTCAAATTATGTTTTTTTAAGAAAATAATGCATTACATAAACATCGTACAAATTTATGAATGATGAAGATACAATAATACTACATTGGTATAGTAAGAAGACCATCTGCAGCGTGGCGGTTAAATCGTGTGAACAGAGCAGAGTAAACAGGGCTGTACTGTGCCCTCAGATGGAATATAATGAAATATCCAATCTTTTTCTGTTCAGTTATAATAATTGCTGCTGAAAAAATTACAACTTGCAAGTGTGGATTTAATGTATGTCCAATAAGCATGCATACACATATTTGATCACAGCACAATCAGTATAGTTCAAATAATGTCCAAGTCTTCTGCTCTGACCACTTTATAACAGGATAGTTACATGAATTTGATTTATATATTGATAGTATTCTTAATGTGTGAATGTTAGTAAACATTTTATGATGTATTGATAATAAAATCAAAAAGCCATAGAATAAGCATGTGATAGCCAATTTAAAAAAATACTTCAATTAGTTTTGGGTGTGTTTGTGCAAATGTTGTAAATTTTAATTTAGTTCCTAAATGGTACAGTTATAATGACATCTCACTTTTGTTAGTTACCCAAATGTTTAGTATACTATTAAATCAATGATTTACTAAACTATAACATCATTTGATATTTATAATATAGCAGATATATTTGCACTGCACTAAATCTATAAAATATATTACCAATTATAATTTTGGTGTTTCTTCATCAGTGTGCCTATTATACATTTAAAAGGTACATTTTTCTGAGAACTGAAAACATAAATCCTTATCCTCCATGATGGTTGTTGTGGTGCAGCACTTTCATGATGTAGGTAGGTACATACCTTTACAAACTTTGCAGTCATTTTATTGTACTAATGTAGAAAGTATACCATACCAACTGCAAATTTTTCAGTTGGTAGGGTCATATTTAAATGGTTTAAAATAAAGACTACAAAATGACACATTACAAATAAAATATAGTACAGAACAAGTTGCCCATTAACGCTGTACTGCTGGCTCATGCACTCCACTTTATGAAAATGTGACATCATGACCATACTTTAATTGCAATGTTGAATGCAGTATAACATATATAACTTTTTGTTTCAAAACAATAAAATATGGTTATACTAGGGCAAGCACTAAAGTACTTCAATATTGGACAATTTCAAAAACAACAATGTAATAATAATAATGTAAGAACCCTTACTGTTTCATGACAATCCCACAACTATAATTTAAATGATGACAATTATATTACGAGCATATGATTATTTTGTGCGTCCTAGTTAATTAAGGATGGTGAAATAGTGTGGGGGCATCAATGTGAGCACAGCATTTGAGTATGTGTTACCTGCACAGGGGCACTCTGGTTAGTGTTAGTTTCGCCATGCTCTGCAAACCAATCTACCTCACGTTCTTTGCTCTCCTTCACCTCGACCGCTGCTGGCTCTATGTGCAGCTGGAAACAATCCCATATTATTTTTTGTTTATCAGACCTAACTAAATATTTTAAATATTTTATAGCTCATCAACCTTGGTGCCATAAGTTTTCATGGCTTGTTCCGAAAGTGAATTTAATTTATCCTTGTACATCTGTGCTACTCTAGAGCTATACTTTTGGCGGGCGTCATCTGTCACCAGACCGTGCGTTCTGAAGAACTGAGTCTGAAATAAGAACACAGATCATAAATACATTTACTTCCGTTATTTACCATCATAAATGGAATAAAGTATTATAACAAAGTTGTCAAGAAATGAAGGGCAGATATTTACTGCATTAACGTTCCCGCCAAGTTGCATGTTTCGAAGTTGCTTCCATGTCCAGTTGGTATCGAGTTGGGTAGATCGTACGAACGTAAGGTGTACGCCCAGGCTGCGGTGGACAGCCGAGCAGTCCAGACAGATGAACACTCCGTACGTCACCGACGACCACGTAGGGTTCTTCGCGTTGCAGTCGAAACATACCTGTACAAGTAATTAACAGTTGTAAAATCACTGAACCTCTTTGTAATGCCAATTAGGCTCCCTAAATATACGCACTTTGTTAGCTGGAATTGAACGTAACCTCTGAAAAACTGCTTCAATATCGCTTTTACTTGGCCCCGTGTCAGCCATTTTTGAGATTTTTGACGTGTTCATATGGCCAACTTCAATCATTCATGTAGCGCTCATAGCGCTACGCTGGCGTTGTCAGGTTCATGTCATTATTGAATATAACTTTTTTTTTCTATTTAATTTAACGGACTTGATTTTTCACCATACAGCCATGAAAAAGATATTTGTATGATGTTTATTTGACTCTTTCTTTTAAAATTATGTTGCATAGATTTATCTTCTTTTTGTATTTTGTCGTTAATATTGTAGGGTTACTACCGATTTTCTTTCGTAATTAAGGAATGTAACTATTAGTAATCTTTCCTTAAAGAATATCTGTATTTAAATATCCATAATGAACTCTGAAAAATATCCCATTTACAGTACTATGCTATATGCTATGACAAATATTTTATCCTACCAATAACCATTGGCATAAAGCATGGTCTATGCATATATAATAGAATATATAACACACAAACCTATAATAGGTCCATTGCATATACTTATCCACCATAGCCAAACCTTTCAGAAAATAATGGCAAATCTATATTTTTCACATAAAACTCTGCTTTTTTGTCTATAGTTCGTTGATGGTGTCGAAAGTGGGGACGCATGTTAATTCCTGGATCTTTAAAATTTAAATAACATTTTTAATTCCTCTAAGTTAAGTGTGCAGAAAAGTGTAAGGCCTGTTATATGTGTATTAATCATATAATTAAACCAGTCTCAATGTCTTGCTAGAGACGGGAGACGCTTTCCATATTACTATAGCAGCATCTCGCAATAAATAAGTGCTCAATTAGTTATGTTGACGTACGCGAACGTCGAGGCTGGCGAGTGAAAGTTTAAGAGAATGACTTTTCTCTAGTGAAAATGTTTTGGCCATTGATAAAATAACCAAGGCAGCGTGGCAGACGATGGAAAACAGCAATTTCCAAGGTAGTGGTGATTGCGGGGAGGAAATTGAGCGAGCCCTAATGGATCTAGGGCCCCTGCTCGGAGTCACCATAAAAGAAGAAGCGCCCGATGAACTGCCTGATGCCGGTGCAGCTTCCGCCTCCAGAGTCAGCAATGTATGTTCTATTTGTATTTTTTTTGTCTTCTAAATACCATGTTAATTATTTTTTTCTTTTAATATGCAATTTTAAAACAACAGTCTAGATTTTAATTACAATTGGGAGCTGTTGTTTCTCCTGCGAACTTCTAATACAAGGGTAGAAAATTTGAATCCTGATGTGAATCATAAAACAAATAATAAAACTGTTGATTTATTTAACATACTGTAAAACACTATTATTACCTAAATTCATGGTTGTTGAGAGCTCTTGATGTTGTCTTCCATGATAATCTGTACCATACCGAACATTGTTTAATATTGTGCCAGTACACTGAGGTCAAGAACTTTGCATTATACTTTAGGTAATATGTTAAAGTTATCAATATAATAGTTTGTCAACAAAATCACAATGTATGGGTACCAAATGATTTTGGATCATTATACATATATAAGCAGGATTGTAAACAAGAATAAATAACTCCTGAATATGAATTATCCCATTTATTAACAATTATTTTGTATTGTAATCATTTACCTAATCAATTTCATTAAATTACAAAAAAATATTTTACCATGAAAAAATTTAAAACCTCAAACAAGCAACAAAAATTCTGTCATAAAGTGAGTAGTTAGAGAGAGTAAATATAGGATGTACTAGGTAAACTTTCTCAATGAATCATTAATGTCTTTTTAACTTATTTATAAGTTATTGTTTATAACAAGAGTTATTTAAGATTTTGTAGTAGATATTTATTTGCTTAAAATTGTTCTTATTAAGAACAGTTTACACAACTCCTGCAATCCACCCTACACATTGATCTGTACCAATCAACAGCATTACAGTTCCTGCTGATTGTGGCCTTATTCTCTATTTGCTGTTTCAATTATTTAAGTACCCTTACTCTTTAATTTTATAATTATAATAATTATAACAGCTTTTTCTTTTTAAAATGAAACTTGGCACACAGAAAGACCTTGTCCGGGAAGTTAACATAAATTTTGGGTTCCTCTGGGGTGAATTTGCATGTTTGTATGTTTGAATATTTGCATATCCTTACCATGTCATCAAACAGATTATGATTGCACACAAACAGACCTTATCCACGAAGTGAACATAAGATAGATTCCTCTGGTATGATGTGGACATGTTTGCGTTTTCTTAATGAGACACTAGAACAGGAATGAGATACATGTGGCTCCCGGGCCACATGTGGACCTTTGAGCATTTTTAAATTCAATTTTTAATGCTAAGAATGTCAAACACTGTGGGGTTAAAACATAAAATAATACAAAATATAATGCATATATGAAACTATAATTTAGCAAATATATAAAAATATTATATAGTAACTCTAAAACTTTATGTAGATTTGTCTGGGTGTAAATATCTATATAACTTGTATGTATTTATTAATATATACATATGTATGTTTATGAGTTGTCTGATCACCATAGTTAGATCTTAGTTTGGGGTCAGATGGCCGTGTGTGAGTTGTCCATATTTATTTATTATTAAGTACAAATAATTCTAATCAATGTGAGAGGTCCTCTAGCAAAAATCTAATTTAAAATTGATCATTTAATTCAAAAGCTTGCTTATCCCTGCACTAGAACAATTAAAATTTTACACAATTATTGTATTAGGGTATGCTAATAAAATTAATTAAGACAGAAAATGACCCGACTTGGAGAAAGTAGTTCCGAGTAGTATTCACCTAGACTAAAGGCCCTTAGGAACTTACTCAACCCTGATTTAAGGGAAATGCCAAAGAAAAAAAATCTGATAGCAATAAGTAGAGAGGTATTGGTGATTATAAAACATAGGCATTAAAATGTTACATAAATTATAAATGTGAATGTTTGTCAGTATGTATGCCTGGGTTGATGGATGTTGTTGTACAAGTTTAAAAATGATTTAAGAAACAATTGAATTAATTCTAAATCAAAATAATTATTGAAATTCATACTTATTAATTGAGATTGGCATTGAAAATTTAACTGTAATTTTTATTATCTTTTTTTAGTTGGGAGAGAATACGGCGGGTACAAGCGGTGAGGCTGGGGCAGAGATACACAAAGGAGAGGCGGGCGGCGCTGATTCTCTGGCGTCGCCCGCGTCCCGCGCCTCCTTCTCCGCGCTGCGCTGCGTATTGTGCCAGCATGCTCTGGCGCAGGCGGACGGCACCCCCAAGCTCATGGAATGTCTGCACTCTGCCTGTGAACCGTGCATCAAAGCCAAGATCGAAGAGAAGTTGGCTGGCAGCAGAGATTTTTTAGGTAGAATCAGTTGTTATAAAGTGTCGCGTAATAGTTTATATAATGTGTGTTGTTCAAACATATGTGTGTTGCCTGTATCTAACTATTAGTAATAATGGTAGTAGTAAGATAACAATATTATTAACATTTGAAACCTGCTTGGCCATCCTGTTCTACGAACGCGGGAACGAGATCCCGCGATAAAGAATTTGGATTTAGAACAAACAACAAAGAGTATTTTTCTTTTTATTTATTATGTTGCTTTTCAGCCAGTTCAAATGAATACGATATTGAATTAAGTTTAAGTATTAATTTGAAGTGGTAAGATAATTAATCTCCCGTACATATATGTACTTGAAATTCATCAATATCATATCAAACATAATTAAAAAATGATAAAGGTCAAATGAGTACCTATACTTTTCCACTTAAAATAAGGAAGCTAAAAACTTTCTACTATCTCATACTAAATGTATGGGAGTGTTTAATGTAATTTTTTTGGATATTTCTCGTTTTATTTTAAAACAGCTGTTATTGTCATTTTACTCATTACAATATCAGTTTAAAGTTTTTTGATATATGTAATAGTTAATCTGTAATAATTACCTGTAAATACTTAACGACTTGCGTTTACAGGGGCAGAGTGCGTGACCATCACGTGCCCGGCATGTCGCCTGCAGGTGCAGCCCTCCAACATGATCGACCAGCGATTCGTGCTCGAGAAGATGGCTCTCGACCAGACTGGTACCAATGGTGCTTTTCATTGTTTTGTTTTTAATTTGAACTTCAATTATACATTTATTTGCTAAAATTAACTCTTATCAAAAGTAGGTAATCGATGTTTTTTCATAGTATAGCTATTCTTTTAGGATTTTTTTGACTTGAAATACGTTAATGTATGCCAACAAGTCTATCTGATGATAAGTGGTGATACTGTCCAAGATTTTGGGCGCACTAATTTAGTCTTGGATTATTCACTCTTTTATTAACAATATTATACGTAGGCGTGAACATCGACGCAGGAAAGCTTCTCTACAACCTCTGGCATAGAGACGACAAGTCCATTTTGTTAGCGTGTGCCTGAGGGCGCCGTCAGATGTTACCAGCGAATTCAGTGCGGGCCGGCAGAAATTAGACTCGATAGCTTTGGCGAGAGTAGATTTCATATTGCATTCTTGATTAGGAATATGTAGCATGTGAATCTGCGGATACTATACAATGTGTATGCAGGTGCGGCAAGCGGCGACCAGCAGTGCAACAGCTGCGACGACACGGAGCTCGCCACCAGCTACTGCGTCGACTGCGCCGAGTACATATGCGACAACTGCGTCAGCGCTCACCAGAGGTAACCTCTCCTTCGGGGCCCCAACGAATGTCTTGTACATTATGCCAGCGGTAGAGTGGGCGGCCGACGGGCACTCACAGCTACGACCACAACCGTCAACTGCGTGTGTATAGACAAGGCCTCTTCTGTACCGAGGAGAGACCCCCACTTAATAGTTATTCATGAGTTGAAGGCTATTTTTCTATTCTGTGCCAATGAATATTCAAATGTACTATTATTTATCTGTTATCGGATTTTTTCCCTTTTTATTTAGGTTAACAAACAATACAATGATACAATTTACAAGAGAGACATATGTTACATTAGTAGATATTCTATCACTCACCAACACTGTTAACACTCATTATTATATAACTTATAAATCGGTTCTCATGTAGTATACTTCAACTAGGGCATATTCAAGTATTATCTAAATATTGTTGGTAAACCTCCATATATAAAGTGCAAACAAAGGTATGTCGGTATTAAGTCGGTCGATGTGTGAGGCAGGTTGAAGATCACGAAGGATCACACGATCAAGTCCCGCGAGGAGGCATTGTCGGAGCTGCAGGCGGCGCAGGGCGCCGGCCGCGCCGCGCACGACATGTTCTGCCGTGACCACGTGCAGGAGCGGCTGACGCTGTTCTGCGAGACGTGCGATCGGCTGACGTGCCGCGACTGCCAGCTGCAGCACCACCGCGACCACAAGTACCAGTTCAGCACCGAGATGGCCGCGCAGGTATCCTACCTACACTAACAACTAGATGAACAATTAAATTCACTGTATGTCTTGAACCAAGTCTCTTTGACATGTCTAGGCATCGTGCTATATGTATATTCTTCAATATATGTAACTATTACTTTTGACGTTTTATGGATCAAAATGTAATATTTTAAATTTATAATAGCTGTTCAGTTATACATATAGTTTAGCAATGCAACTGTTTCACTACTGGGCTCGGGTCGACTCGCAGCGTGATTAGTCTACCACGCAGGCCAATTACGAATTGACAGACTTCACGTACTTGCGACAACATTATGGAGAACTCCCAGGACTGCAGGTCTCTCCACAATGTTTTTCTTCACCGAAGCGAGTGAACTT
>DWJZ01001571.1:0-22787 GCA_018249125.1 Asbolis capucinus
TATTCTTAATGATAAATATGTTTTAATATCTTGTTTGTACCTATTACTCAAGATGTCACCACATCCTAAGATATATGACGAGGACTATTGGGTAGATTTCCTCCAATCTTCTTCCGAAGCGAATTTATAGTGTATTATGAAGTTATTGTTTGCTGTATAGTATTTACGAGTATGAGGCCTTCCTATATACTGCTGTAGAGAAACCGAAGGCTGAAGGAAATATTTGTATAACAAATGTTATTATAACTTTTGTTATCAACACAAGGTACTTTTGTATATTTTATAATCCATATTGTTGTGTGCCAAATAAGCTTTATTCTGTAAGATCTGATTTAGTTAATTATGATATTAAGTAAAAGTCTTTGAAATATATACTTTTCGATTTTACTGTAATACATCCCCTAAAAATTATATTAAATATACAAACAATATCACATATACATTTTACTTACAAGTAAATTTGATATTGAGAACCAGTACAAAACCAAATAATTTTTAACTACACACTATGTACAAATTACGACTATATAACCACATTTATACAAATAAATATGTTTCATATCATTACACTCTACAATTATTGAATATCATAACCCTAGCATATCTTGAACACAAACTTAATCTTAAAACGAGTAGTAATGGCAATGTATTTATTGTGTGTGTTAGAGCGAGACAGATGGTACAACTAAAGAACCCAGCGGGCAGCGGGCAGGTAGGTCTAAGTATTATCAGCAATCAAATCTTAAATTCCCTTCATTTTCTTATCTGTCCATGTCTTTCTTCATTATTGTATTAATATGCTTCCTTTTTCCTAATTCAATCTATCTGTAATAAGATTGTGTGGGCAGGCAAATAATTTATCTCAAATACATCATTATTTTTAATGAATTTACAAGATGTGTAAATTTAATTTGATTGAGCAGTCCCAATTTTGAAGCCATTTCACTATTCCCACTACAGCATATGTTTTTAATAAAATATTTATAATTATGTTTGTATAAGACAACACGCAAGTATCAATCCACTAAGATTCTCACTATGCCAACTTATAACTCACCATTCTAGAATGTTTTAGTTATCAATTACTAATGAGGAGCAGGTTCTATTCTTTATCTAAAATCGTCAGTTAGTTACCAATGAACCTGTCACTGGATTATGGATAGGTACAATATTGAAAACAATCAATATACACTACACTTATGGCATGTTCTCTTCACTAGTTGCACTTGAACAATCAATAATCACTTAACTAACTTCCCGTTTCCATCACATTGATTGCATGTCCCATCGTTTGAGCCCGCCAGCCCTACAAGGTGTGTGCCTCGCGGCGGGCGCTCCGCCCTCACACGGCGGTTTCGTCCGGCGGCGCGGGCTCCGGCACCACCACGCGGACTATATCTGAACACATCTTGTCTTCTGCCGGAAGGTTCTGGAAAGTTGACCAACATTTTACGCATTACCTCAATACTTCTAATATGCGAAAGTTTGTGAGGATGAATTAATGTTTGTTCCTATCTTACGCAAAAATCAATGAACGGATCTGAATAAAATTAGGAACAAAGATAGATTGTTGTGTGGAATAACATATAAGGTTACCTTTAACAGTGTACGATGACGAGAGAAAACTACATTATTATATGATCTGACACTAGTTGATCCTGGATAGTGCGCGCTGACGAGTTCACGCCCCTCTTAGTCTTAAAATAACCCACTTTTATAAACGCAAACAGACAATACCTTAACACAACCTGTTTCAATAATGATGACAAATAACCTCAAGCAAATAACCTCAAGAGCGGTGTAGTGATTGTTAGCTGCGGGCATGGCAGCCAGGGCGGCGGGACGAAGGCGCGATGGGTCGAGCAGCCGCGCGGGCCGCCGCACCGGACTCCCGCGAGACGCGCTCCGGCTGCACCCCACGCTCTTCAGCAGCCGGGCACTGGAGAGCATATATAAATTTACTAATTGACAATTCACATCTTTAATCACGTTATACATAAATTCATTTAAAAACCATCTTCAAATTACATTCACAATATAATTTTACTTGAAGCTATAAATTAAACTTTTAACAATATCAAGTAATGAGAGTGTCATTTACTTGGTCAAAGTCAATAGAATAGAATACACATTATTAGATATAACAACAATCAATGTAAAAAAGTAGTTCTGCAGTAAGTAAGAAAAATAGATTAACATACGCATCCAACAGCTTCAGCAACAATCTTCCATAGGCTCTGTACTCATCCTCGCCAAAATCTGCCGGGTGGTGTCTAGCACATTCATACGCGTCGCAGAACTGGTGAACCAGCTTCTGGCCACGTCCATCAAGTGGAGCTGCCAGGGATGCTAGTAGGAATGCGCGCAGAGACTCTCTTGGCCGCCGTCGGAGACCTGGGTCCTGATGGGCTATTTCCTCTTCTGAAATATTGTGATAACATAGATTAAAATTAGTTTTAGATATACATCATTATAAATTAATACACCACGCACAAAATTGACTTTACTTACCCTGGGCAGGACTTGTCACAGTAGAAATGAAGAAAAAAAATTACAATTATAACTATTACAAATGTCCCCTCAATATGGTAATACCTTAACCGATACAAATACATTTGAGAACATTGTAAATGGTTACTGAAGCTCAAGCAAATCACAAATGTATGACATATTAAAGGTATGACTAAAGTGTTGTCAGTCAAGGTAGAAGAACTACATAAGACTTTATTATTTATTTCTGGTTTGCAAATAACACCCATACCTTTTTGTGAATAGTATAGAACTATGGACAAAAGATAGGTTTTCAATACATAAATAGCAGTCTGAGTCATGCAATTAAAATCTTTTTGCATAGAAACTCACCCAAGGTTTTAACATCATCAACAGCTCTGAATCGATAATGATAAGGTTGCTGTGGTTCTAGGATGTAGTGAGACGGCTCTGCACTGAGTAGTTTTGGCTCATACATTATCCTAGGCACTGCTTCAATTCTTCGCTCTATTTCTTTCTTCAGACACTAGAACAAACATCAAAATAGCCATTATAATAAACAAAATTAGAAAGACGTGTAATATAAGTTTTTTTTTCGTAGCTGGAGAGGTTTATTTTCTAATATGTTATCACTCAGCTTGAGACAGTAATGTGGAGACAGTTGTATGCATGACAGATGTGTGTATGCAGTACGCATACCATGCTGTACCAATGCAACATATGTTATCAGTTGTCAAACGTTGAAAAGTTCAACGAAATCTTTGAAGCCAACTAACTAGTTGACATAAAGTTTTAATCCCATATTCCAGTTCGAATGTACATTGGTTACCAAATACTAATACAGTAATAAGCAATGGAAAACTAAGTTTCAGTGTAAGCCTAAGAAACGGGTGGGCCACAAAATATAACAGTAGTTGGCCAAGTTTCAAATAAAATTATACTACTAACTTTTTTAGCTCCAATGCCTATCGGCACATGAGGGCCCCGTCTCGACCGCAGCGCAAACCTTGCAATCTGTCTTTTGGCAAATATGAATAGAATTACAAAAGTTAACACTCCGCCGCTTATAATGAATATAATATTCAGAACGCTAGTGAAATCTCTCATTTTGCTTAATAAACTACTGTCTTATTCATAAACGAACTTAAACAACATATTGAATCGCTCAAAATGGCTTATAGTCTGGACAATTTAATATAAAATTCAGCAACTTTAATTAACAAAGGCAAGTTTTTTACTTAGATTTTTTAAGAAAATTTCAATATCAATAATTCATCTGATGTTGATCACTCGGTGATCAGTGTCAACGTCATTCACTGTCAACGTCATTGAATAGAATATCGACTGAGGTCGCGTTCTCTTATGCACTAGAGTAATGATCAGGGTGATATTATTACAGTTTGTTGCGAAGTTGTTCTTACGAGGAACGTACACAGTGAAGTTACTGTTTGAAATAGAAAGCAATACAATTTATTCTTAATGGCTTAGGCCCTGATTACGGCCTACACGCTTTAATTTCTGAGCAAATGTTAATAATTTACAATAATACCGTCATCAAGCCACTGAGGGCACCCGGGTACAGGGTACTTCATTAGCTCCAGTATTCTTAGTGTCAAAATGCGAAGATTTATGACATCATATTATATTTCCATACGTGATGGCAGGTTACGTCAATTATCATTGAAAGAATTTATCCCCAGGAGCACTGTACAGTGTTCTCGGTGTATATCAGAACTTGACCTGATGTAACACGAAGAACAAAATGATTTCTGCCGTTAATTTTATTTTTGTTGAAAAACTCTCCCTCTAGCGCCTGAAATGAAATTTCTATATTAGTAGAATAATAAAAGTATAAGTAGTAGAATAGAAGATAGTTTATATACGTAAGTGTAGGTACTAGGCAAGTAGTGATTTAAATGACAATATTGTTCACCACAAAGAACAAAATATTACCTATTTGTTTAGTATCCTGTTTAATCTTGAAAAGTTTTATACAATCAGTAGAGGTGAATATAAGCTTTAATATTTGAATAACACCATTTGACACGTCAGTAAATATCTGCTGTAATAACTAATGAAACGAAGGTGTACGATATGCAATAACCTTTACAATATGCATTTTAAAACAATTTTATTCGTAGAAACCCATATTATTTATTCATCGTATATCATACCCATCACATACACAAACCGAACATAAATTCCTTCATCATGATTCTTTCTATTCAGAGATGGGTGAGGCACGAATGTCTTTGGCGGGAAACGCGCCACGCATACTGATTTTAAATATGACCGACGTGCGGTGACCGACGCGTCCAATATGGATTCCAACTGTCGATTGTTCATCGAATATTCACAATAAATGGCTTTGAGGACAAATTTGGACCATTATATGTCAACTGTAAAACAATTATATACATTAGAAGTGCAGTATGTGATGAATATAATGCATCATATTCCTTAAAAAGATGTTCTTATCTGCCTACATAACAAAATAGGAAAGTACCTTCATTACTTATTTTCATTACCTATGAAGAGGTTATTTATCACCGGCAATAATAATATATGTTCGTTGTAGCGCTTATATACATTCAAATTAATTATCTATTGTTATGTACAATGAAGTAATTATTGGAATTGTAACTATTCCTTTGTTACATAAATATGACGTATGCAATTACGATTAATTGAAAAATTCATCAATCGTAATTATTATCGAATTTAGAGTTGTCCATAATACCTTATCTTTAACCCAAGTGTTGATTTGCTTTGCGTTTTACCTTCCTACATATTCGAGGTTCCAAGGTCGGTGTTTTTAGCAGCAACGTGTCAAAAGACCGCCAGGTCTTCACAACTCGACTTACATAATCTATGACTCGCTAAGTAGGAAGTCACGTAAATGACAACCTCAAAAACATATTATTTAAAACTATCGGAATTAGTCTAATCTGGAGTAAATATAAAATGCGAACTTTAAAAGCGTACAAGAACCCTTTTCCCATAATTTAATGTTTGGTTGCATCTTGCGAGTGCTAGCCACTAATGCGACCGCAACAAGTAGACACTTGCCACATTATCGGGATCAGATTACGCTGCTAGTCACTACGTTGCTTCATTTTGTGCCTGCCGAGACCTACTATGGTCATTATAACTACAGAACCATACATTGTGCATCACAAGAGGTATGCTTATATTTCACTATCTCAGCTTAAGAGGGAAATCTCAAGAATAAATTTTGTTATATCGATTTCAACTCAAGAACGCAAACGTAAAAGTTGATTTTACCTTTACTAGCACTAGCACCTTACTAGCATGGCATGGCAACGTTCCTAAGGACCAATAGCGGCGATTATGACATAGCAGTATCTCTTGGACTGAGGACTTGGATTACTTGGAGACTTTAGGATCAATCTTGAAATTACATCATAAGCTAAAACCCGCGGTGGTTCAGTGTGACATGAAGAAGTTTGCCTTTTATTATGCTGATTCTGTTATTATTATATATATATATATATATATGTCGCGGTGACTCTCTTTCGTTGATGGCGAATTCGACCTCCCCATACGCAATAGTCGATACCTACCAGTCCAATATTTTCGACACACCAGCAATACGCATTCGCGGCGCGTACGAGCGCCCACAATGGCGTCGGCACGCGAAAATATGCGCACGCGACGACTCACGCTTGTACAATAACTTGTAGCTTGCATAAACTTGAATACTATTAGCGGGGAGCTTCCGTCATTTGATCGCTTTATTAGTTGGCAGGTAGGTGGTGGCTGGTGGTAGCTGGCAGCATTGATCGGTGATATTGAGTCTTGGCTCGTTGAGATCATCGGCTAACCAGAGCCCGCGAACTGTTGCTGGCAATACATTAGACCAATCGACCTTATATAAGTAGATGTGGTTTATGGTGTAGCACAAGGGTGAGCAACCTTTTGAATGATTGGGCCAATTTTAAATTCGGTTTTTGCTAGAGGGCCGCACATAGATTAGCATTATTTATACTTTATCAAATCTACTTAACGTTTTAGAGTAACTATGTTAAGTTCTTATATATTTGCTCAATTATTGTGTCATAATATTTTTTTATGTTGTTTTATTTAATATTTTGACACAGTTTTTGACCATCTAGGCATAAAAAATCTAATTTAAAAGTGCACAAAGGGCCGAATGCGGCCCGCGGGCTGTAGGTTGCTCACCCGTGGTACACCACAATATTGTATCGATGAATCACTTAGCGCTTTCTTTCCATCCTGATTCAAATGTATTTTTAGGGTTCCTTAAAACTTACAAATTTTCGTCCATTCGTACGATGTATTACGGTAACAAAATCGTAAAATAAAAAATTTAAGAATATTTTCATATACAGCTTTTTTCATATTAGGGATCCGTTTTCGAAATACTAAGTTTTAAGGCGGTTTTCCAAAGGCCCACGCCAACACATGGGGTAATTAAAAAATTGACTTGACACGATTTTAACAATGCTGGATATCGGTGTCAAACTTAACAAATTTCACTTACATTGTTTTGATAACAGTTTCATAATGATTTCTTCCTAAAACCTATTCTCATTTATGTTTCTTAAGTGAACGAGTAAATATTTTAATGTAAAAAATGAAGTATAGGGGACATAAACATTTTTGAAATGTTAAACGGTGGGTATGGCACAAAAAAATTTGGGGAACACTGGTCTAAGATGACAATTCTGTTAGGGTCATTTATTTTCATTTGAGATTAGCAGGCTCAAAAGGTTCTTTAGTTAAAACTACGGAACCCTACAATCCCGTGGCTTGACATGTGTGACTGGTTTTGGTCCTAGAATATGTCAAATGAGGCATCTAGTTACGTTGTCAGGTGAGCTAACGAGCAGACTCATCACCTAATGACAAGTACCACTGTCGTGAACATTATTTATACAAAAGGTTGCTACGCGTTGTATGTGTACCCTCTGATTAGACAATACCATAGACGTAGTAACTAAACTAAGTAACTAATGGATAATACTGGCTTCTTCTATCTTCTTCTTTTCTTTTTATACAAAATATGTCTTTTTCGTCGACTAATTTTAGTCGGAGGGTTAAAGCTATCTAGAAAAATATTATTTGTACAAGTAGGTGCACACTATTACAAAACGTGTATTTATTTTACCTACGTAGGAATACCAATTTTTTTTGGGAAAACAGACATTACAGCCAACGACACAAGTTACATTGTTAGAATCATAACAATGCAACAAGATATTTAGAAGTGGCAATACGGGTATTGAGGGTAGCTATTAGGTTCATTATACAACCACATTCACAAATCTCCGTTCTTAGAGATTAGCAATGAAGCATAACGCAAGTACCTATTTGAGGATACAACTAGAATTCGCATTCAGACTGAGCCATGATAGCGTAGCTAAATCGCTAAACTACTGGTTCGGCGCAAATCATTTCGTCACGCTATTGTCGAACGTAGGATAAGATTTTCTTTTCAATATACTATATCCTTACCATAGAGCTACAAGTTTCATCATAATGACATATTTTGATATCTTCTTCAACCCATTAATGATTCACTCTTGAGCACGAGTCTCCCCTCGTACCTCAGGAGGTCTACAGTATAGTAGTAGGTTCTAGTACGGATCGGCAACCTTTTCTTGAGGGTCATAAATATTATAAGGCTAGGTAGGAGCCACATTTCATGTGTCGTCGTCGGAAGCAAAGCCAAGTTGCGTCGTGTAAATGGGTTCTGCGTAGGCCGTGCTGCAGTTGCATGTGAACCACAGGTTGCCGACTCTTGCTCTAGACAATATTTACCACGCTGCTACCAATCTGGATTTTAAGAGAAGTGGCAAAACAAAAGGCTGGAAGTGCTACTATAGCCTTTATGTAGGTATCCTTTTTAGCACGGATGCGTTAAAAAAAGTTTTGTTAGAAGAAGCCACCATCTACTTCACAACTTGTCCTGCACCCGCTGCTGCGAAATTTTTCCGACTTTTGGCCGACTGACAAACGAAACAAGCCTTGGGGTTATAAGTGTTTCGTTTTAATATCTAATGTTATTTTTAATGCTGGCCGTATCTAGTGACCCCACACCACCACAGAACATCTGGACCGCATGAATGGGTGTGATGTAATTCATGTAGTACATGACTCATGCCTTAATCACATAATTACGCCCTCGCCGCGCTGTGGCGCCCACAGAGCTTATCTCGAATGAAATGTAAAGTGAACTCTGCCCATTCTTAATAGAACGTTGAGTACGATGCGTTGGGGAGCAAGCTTTGCAACATTAAGTATTGTGCTTTTCTGGCGTCTACAGCAGTTTGTCTTCTCTATTATGCTGTGAGGACAGTCATGTAAATAAATGTTTTAAACCGCTCATCACATTATGTACCGTCGAACTTTATTGTTTTACGAAGGCATATTTTCAACACGTAATAAATTCTTAAATTTACAGACTCTGTGCAGCCACTAGAATATTTACCCTCCTCCTGTTTGAGTCAACTCCAAACGACTTAATACGTTATATTATGGCGGCTGGAGGCTTCAGAGTTATTCTTTCTTCGTTGACAACGCATTGGTTATTTGTAAGTATATTGTGTGAAGTCCATAGATGTAGGATAAGCCATTCTATATTGAACTCCATGGGCGAAGCTGGCCACTGATTATCATGTAGTTTGTCTGTACATGCGATGGTTCTCTCCATGAAAATAATTTCATTATATTTCAGGTTTGACATATCTGCTCTAGGGAAACATCTGTTTTCTGGAGTCATTCAGGAATAAATATTTAGATGTAATGCAGTGTGAAGATATTAAGGTATGATGAGACGAAACCCCGGAACTATAGAATGGAATAAAACAATAAACTTCTCCCACATGCCATATGAATATAGTTTATTTATTAGTAAGAAACATTCGCAAGCATCCTTTGTGGGTCTTCAACCTACCGCTTACACGGAAGCTTCCAACTAAAATGTAAAACACGTGCTTCCTAGTACCACCAAAAGTTGAGCGGAAACCGTCCAGGATGTCCTCTCCCTTTATGGTGCACTGTCTCCATCGCATCCAGACATTACAACTGACGTTGCTTAAAATATGGCGTTGTCGGCCATTTTGTAATACATGCGCGTACGACGTTTCCTGCGAGTAAAGGAGCGCTACCAAGCTATTGTTCGCTGGAGGGGATGTATGTGACCCGAATGCATACGCGTTTTGATTTCGAAGTAAAAAATGTTCAGGCGTTCAACTGTTCAAATAGATGGGGTAACTCGCGACTGCCCGATGGTATATGAGCGCAGGTAAAGAAGGTAGGTACTTTGGATGATGTTGATTTTAGATTTAAAATTTTGAGCTTACAATATCTTTTGTAGTTTTAATAGTATAAAAGAAGATCAGGCAAGTCACATGATGTTATGTGCCGTGTGCCGACACCGAATATGTATATTTATACATAAAAGGTGTGACTGATTCTTTGTCACGAGAAGGAATTGGATATTAATGCCAATTTCAAATTCAATTCTGTCCTTACTTAGTTTTAGTTTAGATGACATCACGGAAATCATTTTGTGTGATCTATGGGTACGTAGTTTAAAATCAATAACAAATAAAAATGTAAAAGCCCGTTAAACGTGATTATCATTAATTTCTTACATTATACACATAATATCTAAAGTTGATATTCAGGAGCATATCAGTTTTATTTTGTTTCAGGTGCAGAGTTATTCTATTTTAGTGAATGTTTGTCGGTATTTACATACTTCGCAATTCTCCTTCGAAATTTGAAAATAATAACTGAATAGTAATTAAATATTCAAATTTGGAGTGGGTAGGTACAAGTCTTAGGAGAATTAACTCGGCTAAGCTCGTGTACACACCTAATTGCATCAGAGCAAACAAAAACGTGTTTCCCAGCTGAGATATCTCTGTTTACACTCTGTACTGGCCGAGCTTGCGTTGCTCTTATCGCCCATTAAAAGTAACGTCGAAACCTAAAAAGTTTTTTAAAATTTCTCCTTATAATTTCAAAATAAAAGCTGACACACTCAAACCCCCTAAGCAGAACTAAAGACCTTTGTTCAAACTGAATCGAAGCTTCTTATCTTATCAAGAACATGAAGTCTTTGCGTGCCGGATATTTTATGAAAATATTTATTCTTTCCAGCTTTCGTCAAAACTATTGATGTTCATCAAGTGGTCAAAATAGGATCAAAGATCACACCGATATACATGTATAAAAACAACGCGACAAATGTGGTCTCAATTCAACCCATTAAGGCACATGAAGCGCTCAAAAATTGCAGCTACTAGTGGTTGCCCATGCAATGTTTGACCACGTTGTTATTAAACTTGGTTTATTACTTGTGATGGCTGTATGCTATCGGGCTATGAACGCTCTATTTATGCTAATAAATTAATGTAAGCCTCTCATAGGTATTTTTAAGGAGAAAACGGCTTTATGACGTGTCAAACAAGTATACAAGCCACGCGATTCTAAGTGCCCATGGCTGCCAATGAATCGTCATTGCAACCTTTAACTGCCCTCTTGATGGGCTCAGGCTCCCTGTCACAATATCAAGAGTACTTGGCGCTGGCCAAGTGTGGATTGGTGACTTCACATACACAAAACTTTATAGATAACTGTCAGGAGTGCCAGTCACTGTTTTTCTTTTCAGAATTAATTGGTTGTAAATTTTTAAAACGCCCATTACTTTGAAAATTATATGTGCACGTAGGCACCCAGGCATACCTGTTTTATAGTAAAAGATCAACACTTCAAGCTATCACTAGATACTTTCTGCGGTAAACGTCAGTCAAAAGTTTCATCGAGGCGTTGCCAACCCAGAAAGAAAGAGAAGAAAGAAAGTATTCTGCCCCTTTCCGTAACATGACCAGTGGTTTGGCAGCTGAATCAACCATTATAGTCCGTTTTACAAGTTTTTAGTTTGTCACCTGTCTGTCTGTGAACAAATCTTACAAATTCAATATAACTTTGCCCAACAGAGTTGCCATTTTTTTAGTTACTTAAATAAATTGGATGTTGATTCAATGTCGATGTCAGATATTTGATATGATATGGAATCTAAAAGTGACCAGCATGCGTAGATCCAGCGGGTTTGTATGTTGTTTAACAGCTAATAGCAAATTTTTATAAAAAAAAATCTTCTGCAAAATCTCTTTAAAAAAAACTACTGACTCCTTCCTGAAAAGAAAATTGGGTCCTAGTGGCTACAAGGACTAAAAAAACCAATTTTGTTTTGGTTAAATAAACCAGACTATAACCTTGGACATTAATATCTATGGTTTGTTAATGAGGTCTAAAGCGTTAACGATAATAGCGTGTTTATTGTTTAATAACTGGCTGGTGACTTCAGTAACTGACAACATTCATGTTAATTTACAATGTGTTTGCGCTACCATCTAAAAGTTTCATACACGCACTTAAAAGTGTAAAAATAGATTCATGCATCTGAATTTATGATGTCAGCGTTTGTAACCGTTACTAGCTAACCCTAACACTGTGACGCAGGCAGTACTTTATGCTAACAAAATATAGTATCAAATATCACATTTTTATCGAACAATGCATTTTTATATTGAAGAAAAGTAGGTGCACTTGATTACGTATTATATGAGGGTATATATAGGTTGGGTAGATATAAATTATGAAAAACAGTTTAGTGTCATGTACATTGTTTTTATTTTAGGTCTTTGTATCATTTGAAAATCGGACCGAATCATCTTGAAATACGAACTGTATTAACTTAAATCTTTACCAACTTGTCTAAGCTTCTTCACAAATTTCAGGATTCTAAGTTACCGGAAGTGTTTCAGCGACGGTAACCTCAAAACTTGTTTTTTTTACAGCTACAACCGTCTGTAGACTTGAGTAAGGGATAATAATTCAATTAGATACTTCCAAACGGTCTTGAGAAAAAAGGTTCCAGACATATATGGATAACCGACTGATCCCGTACAGAAACAAAATTTCCTTTTAATGTAAGGGATCCAAATTATTGTATATACCTACTCAATTATAATAGTCGTTGAGTGTGATTGGTAATGGACAATTGAGTTGGTACGTACCTATTTACGTCCCGCTGTATTGTCACCACAATAATTTATAATTATGCTTCCGATTTCTGTGGTTAATGAAGGAAATGCTTAATAAATTGATAAGTCATACTAGATCCCTTATTATTATTCCAACACAGTAAATCGTAGAATATTTAGATACATTAACGGAACGGTTAACCACCAGCTAAGGTATTTATTGGCCATAAACTGCGGAGTTTACATATCATAGGTAGTTTCCATTCAATGTCCCGTGTGACCATTGTAATAAGGCGTTGCCCACGAAGTCTCGGCGGAAAAGTACAAGTTTAGGGAGTACCTTACACGCTACGTCCCCATCTAATGACAAATACCTACACAGAATGTCTAATTGGTATTCATCTGAGCGCGTGTAGACCAAGCAGCGGTGGGGAAGGGTTAATAGCCGGCGCCGCCTCCGCGCCCAGGCATATTGTACCGAGGTCTGTCCGCGAGCGCCGCACGCTCGTCCAAACTAAACGCTAATTCACATTGTCAATATTTGAACAACTGCATTGACCGCCTCCACATTGCCGACAGACGAGCCGGTGGCTGGGAAGGCAAGATGTCGGCATAGCTGATTGACTGAGATATACGGCTGTGTCACATCGAGCCAGCTCAATCCACCGGCGTTCTACGATCGTAGTGTTTGCAGCGCGCAGAAGATTTAAGAAGATGGATGCGTCCTTAACGAAGATTTGCACTATTCCGATCGCTCCCGTAGCACGCGGGGGCGGGGGTGCGTCGCATGACAGCTGTCAATGCTTGCGCTTTCTCGCTCGCGGACGCCGCAGAACAGAAAATCTTTATTTTTATCACATACGACGATGTTCCCGTAGAGTGCGACCGGCTCTGTGCGTGATACGATACGAAATTTACGAAGAATGGCGAACGACGATGTGATAGGGCCGCGGAAGACGATGTTCGTTTTAGTGATTGTTGTGGGGTGTTTTGCCGTGTTGTGGCCCAGGATCCTGTCTCCGCTGGTTCTGGGTCCCACTCGGGAGCAAATCCAGCCGAACCAGTTCGACCGGGAGGCAGGTAAATAGGTATTTTTATCTCAATGTCAATATCGCTGGACTGAGCGGAATAATCTTCGAGCAAATCTAATTATACGTTTTGCGAGAGTTCATTAGTTTATTGATTTCTCAGGATGCGTTTAGCCTCCATATTATTTATTCAGGGATAATGTTCTTAAAAAAAATTATAGCTCGTTTATTTGTTATTAGGTAAGGTATTTGCGATTCGCAGGGGCACGTTATTGCTCAGCAAATAGGTGTTGGTCCAATTGTTGACTCTGAGCATTATGTTTACAAAAGATCCGATCGGAATGTCGTCGGAGCTTATGTAAAGAGTATTTATTATTTATGAATTTCATGCATTAGCTTCTTTAGAAACAGTAGGCAGACGTTTTATGATGTAAATGTAATGTAAATGAAGAAACACTTCAAGAAACATTGAGATTTTTGTTTCCTTGTGTTTGAGGCAAGCTAATGTTATTCTTAAAACTGAGGAATCTACTTGTCCTGTTGCTGCATAATAAATACAGTTAAGAACAGTCTTGGATGTCACTTTTACAGTCATACCAGTTGACAAATTGGTCAGTTAGTTTTATAACACACCAAAAATAATGATTAGGAGAACTTTTATAATATCACTTTTTTACTGTTAATAGATCTGATTTTTCAACATCAAATACAAAAGTGTAAATTGAATTAAGTAAAAATATAACTATATTCACATTTTTATCAGTTTACAATGATTTATAAATAATGTATTGATTTTTTTCTTAATTGCATATTTTTACATTAAACAGCAAACATAAAATACTATAAGGAAAATTTGCTGCAAAACTCAATTGATAAAATGAATTATATCAAGTGCCCTACTACTACCATATTTATATTTTTCTGTACATATAAATATATTTCAGGAATTGTAATACTGGCCGTCAACATTTGTTGCGGAACTAATTAAAACAGATACTTGTTAATTGTACCACATATCATGCCTAGTGTGTTAATGAGCTTTCCCGATAGGCTGCTGTGAAGTGATATTCGAGACAGACGTAGCAGTTTTGGAACTGGTCAATGAGGTGTGCAGTTCAGCTCTGGGAGTCGGGACACTCTCCTCACATTCAGCTGCTGAGTGTAGAAAAACTGTTAATGACACATGTGGGCTGGATATAGCAGTCTTCTTGAAAAGAAATGAAAATGTCGGCAAGTCAACCAAGTTGCTTGTTGAGACCATGCAGAATAGTAACAGCTCCTGTTTGAGAGAGCATTTTGGTGTCCCCATATACAGCCTCGGGCCCCACCTAGCAGCCAATTCGTGGAATGTAAAAGACAGTTAGTGTTTCTATATTATTTACGTTTGTGGCAGCATGGGTTAAACTAACAAAACGAATACATTTTACTGACTCTTAATTAACCATTTTATGCTATATTTGTATTGTTGTATTATCTTATTGTGACTAATAATCTAACAAATTCTTGGCATGTCCTCTTCAATTGGATATCATAAAAATGTTGTCTTTTAGAAGATTTTGTGAAAAAAATTTATTGAATTTATTTTTGGATATGATTTATGAGATATTTGATTTTAGCAATCTGTTTCTTAAATACTAATCCACACAAACATCTGAAGTTCAATGTTTTTGCAGTAGGTTTAATTAAGTTATAATAATGTTCATGGATTCATGAATAGTTTTAGTAAAACTATACATTTATCTAAACTTACATTTTAAATTTGGAATCCCTTGAATATACAAAGTAGTATATTAGTATGTTTAGTAACAATAGTCCTCTTTTTCTCCTCTTTTTAAACCTCAAATGAGAGGGTGAAAGAAGGTGATAGTCATAAATATAGTCAAATAGGTATTATATATTTAAAAATTATTTAGCACTTAAAATAACGTAAATATGAGTGGATTATACTGAAAGTGGCTTTACATTATAGTAGGTAAGTCTATCATTTTTGTTTTATTTAGTTTTTTTCTTATCTGTTTTAATATTCTTTTTTTTAAATTCATGAGTAGCTTCAAAAACTTAGGAATGAAGAGTTTGCAGTTGAATGTAGGGCTTGGGGCTACGGTACTAACAAAGATAACAAATTTATGGAGCCTTTCCAGAATTAAAATTAGTCCCAAACAAATGCATTTAGCATCACTCATCTTAGTAAATTTGTGGACATCTTAAGCTGCATGATTATAAATAATGTCCATATCTTTACACTTTTTTCCCCCATTTTAAGGTTTTTATGGGATGAATTTAAAAAAACTTTATTCGAATAGATGTTAGTTTTGATTACTTTGGTTCACTGGCTTAGAGGAGAGTTTTCTGTCAGTCAATAACAATTACGAAATTATGAATGATTTATTCAATGCTAAATATTTAATGTGATTTATTCAAATACAAACGACTTGTCGGTAATATATTAGCGGGATTACGAATGAGTGAAGAATTTTGCGTTGGCCGTGGAGAGGATGTACACGCTTGATTGGACAAAGTTGTGAGGGAATCGTGAGGGAATTGGAGGTCGTCCTGCGATCACACCTACATATATTATGTTTGTCTGTTTTTCTCTTTATAACACCAATCCGAAACGCTGATAGATTCAAAATAGATTTGAAGTTCTTACTAATTCTTTTGTGTTCAGTGGAGCCGTGTAAATGCTGTTATACTAAGCACCTTTGCAAAGTTCATGCAGATTTATATTATTATCGCCATATTTTGGACAATTTTTTTAATGTAATTTTACTACGGCGTTATTTAAATTTATTTACTTAACAGATTAAACTCTCATAAAATACCTGTATTAATGATAAATTAATTATTTCTGTACAAAATAGGTTAGGTATGACCGATTTATAACTCTTCTTTTTGATAGAAACATGGAATATTATGATGGACAGACGGACGGAAAATTTGTATTATACTGGGGTGTTATCTATTTATAACGTTAATGGACAAAGCGTTTAATACGCTCAGAATAGTGGGCCCAATTAAAACACCGGAAACGGTTGTTGGAAATAACCGGGTCATCATAGGACACGCTGACCAATTGATACAAAAATAAATATTCATCCTTTTTATTTTTCCACAGATTTTAATAACACAGACTACTAAACCAAACATAGCTTGACACATCGGTGATATTATATCATTAAAATCGGCCTAACCGTTTCTGAGATTAGCGTGCGCAAACGCACAGATAATCATTAAAACGAATATACAGAAATCGTTGTTTATGGTACTATAACCCTCCGTAATGTCTTCTATGTACGAACAGCTATCAATTATAGATTTATTATTTTGTTCTTGAATAAGTATACACACACACTTCCACAATAATTTAAAATATCTATGACCCGAGAACACTATTTAATATTAAATAGTAGGGATGTCCCGACTATGACTTTTGCCGTCTAGCCGATTATCGATTGCGAGGATACTCGTCGGCATTCTTTGCCGACTATTCGGCGACTGCGATACTGATCGGCTAGTCGGCACATCTCTTCTGTTTATCTACCATATAAATATAGAGGAAACCTAAAAAATATCAATTAGTGGATTAATCGTTGGGGCGAAAACTAACCGAAAACACTATAAAAAGTTGCTCAGTTGTGAATAATATATAACAGTTTGTAACATAATAATAGCTTCCACAATAAAAAAAAGGTTTATTAAAATATTTAAAAACACAAAACTTTCATAATTTTAATATTAGCCGTATAGGAACCCTTGTCTGGAGCCAATCCTGAACGTAGTGCCAGATAATGCTTATCATAAAAATGCATTGTCATCGAAATTAAAGCAATTAGTATGCAAAATTTCAGCTCAGTATTGTAAGAGGAATTTGGTCTAAATATGCTAGCAAGATTTGTTTTAACAAACAAATATACAAACATACAAACTACTAATATACAAACATAAAAGCTAAGGTATTTGGTATCGATACGTTCAACATACGGCTTAAGTATAATTAGAAAAGCCTATATCATCCTTGACATATGTTTTTATATGGGCCTAATAGTGATGTCTTCAACGGTGGTGAGTGACGTGTCAGAGCAGGCTCCCCATCTGGCGCCGAATCCTTGAGCACTAGAAACAGCTGTCTTGCATCAAATATTATTTATTGAGTATAGTTTAGTACTAGAGATTCGCAAGAAATTCTCAGGACAACACGTGCAAGTTAATTAAGAGCTCGTATTATTATATAATTAGGTATATATTAACTTAATTAGTTAGGTCTTTTGGATTAGTAGTTGTTTCAAAGAATTCCCTTAATAAGTAAATATTATGCACAACTAGTGACGCCAAATTTACAAACTTTCGCATTAATAAGATATATAGGATTCTAGGTATATTTTACAAATTTCGAAAATTAGTTTTATCCCCGGCCTAGGATTCCTAGTTTCGTAGGTGGATTGGAAAACACAAATAACACACAACGAAAAACAAACATCCATCTAACACAAATATTGTCCTCGGTTGGGTTAACTTAACTCGATCGATGACTTAGTAAGTAGATTGGTATATTTACATTTAATATGCAACAGTGTCATGAATAGAAATAGGTAATATGTTGTCACTGGTACTGAAGACGGTTAGCAATAAAACAAGTTAATATTGAGCATACAATGAGCTAAGTTTTACTGTCCTCTGTACTCGAATGTTGCGTACTATTGATGTTCAATATACAATGTGGTATGGAGCCAAGGAGTGGAGTCTGTAGATTTATATCTAGTTTTGTGATTTAGGTGCCAAACTGTTCTTCGAAAATATGTGGGTAGGTTGGTATAACTATTTCAAGGATTTTGAAGTTGCTTAATTCACTTTCCGAAGATAAATGATGATATTTTGCGAGTACCGAAAGATATTGTGACTCAGTTTGGACTAAAACTGAGTTTTATTCTTTAAAGTAATTATCGTTTTTGAAATTAGTTGAATTTTATATGATAAGTTGATTAGGTCATTTTAGCTAAGCGGGATTTGTCCTGCAATTTGAAATTAATTTATAAATAAATATTTTTATTTCTTTTTATTCATTCTTGCATGTTAACTACGATTTGGTGGACTAACAGTTTTTTGGCAGCGTCAAAAATTAATTAGAAAATCGTTTTAACCCGTAAAGTTCAATCCGTGTTTAAGTATAAATGTCAATAAGCTCTAGTTGAATTAGTGACATGCATTGATCTTATAATAGCAACTTTAGGCATTTTTATGTTCTTAGTTGTTCCACAAGTAGAAGTCAAAGCCATGTTTATTGTTTCCGCAATTTGTCTGTATATATTTTGGAAGATACCTCATTAGTTTATGATACTTGTTATAAAAAAGAATAAAAAAATTCTGATATTTTGCCCTCAGTCATTACTCGTTTCTTCACGATGACTAGACAGAGTCACCGATACGTGATTGAAAACAGATCAACTCTATGTGTAGTTTGCGTGGCTCCAGTCACAACGCACGTGAGAGGCGCAGTACCAAGACATCGCCTTCCGAGATGTATTTTGAGCGGTTCAAGTAAGACTTGTTCTAACCGGCCTCTAAGTGTATGCAAGAACAAAGGTATTATCGCCCCATTGTCACTTGTTAAGGTCACGACGGAGCGTGGGGCATGCGAGAGAGCGACAGCGGGTGGAGTGTGCCAACGGATATATAAGTGGTAATCAAATCAAATCAAATTTTGTTGAAAAATGCGATGTTCACCAGACCCAAAAAAACTTTTCTTTCTGTTCGTCTTCTAACAATTACAAGCGATCCAAATGTCCTATAACATTGTCTCGAGCTCCAAGGGCTATGGACGGACCATTGGATGCAGATTTTTTTTCTTATGCGCAAGTAACTCTTCTGTCTGTAACGATACGTCTAAATAACTGAACCATTTTTTATGACAAAGTACCGCGATAGACCAAAACTTCAGGAAGAACATAGGGTAGGATTTATCGCGCAAATGGGCTTGAAGGGTTAGTTAGTGTATATAAGTTTATCTTTGTCGAATATAAATCTTTGTTTTTATACACTGACAAAAAATAAATATTTATTATCCCGCAACTGAAACTTCCACTTGTGATGGGGAGGAAAACTGCTCAACATGAACGTACCCGACAAGCTAGTTGGCTATAATTATGTTAAAAACCGATGAATAACCGCGCGGTTACACAACGCGCAATGTTATAGCCAATAGGCGTGATTTACGATGTGGCGCAGTTTTGAATCGACCAATCAAGGTGCTTTATTTTGACGGTCCCCGCCTCTCTTTCCTGTGCGCTATAATTGTGTTGTTTAGTACTAGAAAATATTGCACTCGCCGTCTAGTAGGTTACGTTGTCAATGAATTAACGATATAAATATCTAAATTTACTTTGTGTTTATCTTTAAAACTCAACGAAACAACAAGACATATGGAATGCTAATAAGATCTAGAGACTAACTGAGTTAAGTTGTCGTTGATGGTATAAGAGAAAGCTGTCTATTTAGCATTTTTCCTAATGACATTTAAAATTATTTTTAAGGACGGAAACATCTTCTGCGTCTGGATCAGCCTGTGCTCGTACCGCCTTCATAACGGCTCAATTTGGCCTACGTCTAAACCCATATAACTGTGTACCACCTGTCACATAACTGTCATATTAGTGACGTTTATGACATTAGAATTCCAATCTAAGATGACTAACGGTGTGGAACTCGTGACTTGAAGCAATTGCTCGCTCTAAATGTAACAAAACTCATTAGAATACTTGAAATAGATAATTCTAACGACTCTGTTACAATTTGTTCCAAGTCATATTTTTTAATCATTTGTGTTGCTGTTTTATCTTAATAGAATATTACAAATTTTAACAAAGTAAAGAGGCTCCAGAATGAGCAAAAAAGAGATCTAGGCGTGAGGAGGCTTGAAGGTGAGGCTCCTAGCACTACTCCCACATGGGTACAAATTATTACAACATAAGATTCGTTCAATTGTGAAAACTTTGTAATTGAAACTGACTTTAGGTAACTATTTCATACTATGTACTTTAGTCGTTACAGTTTTGCGTCGCAGAATTATATTGTGAGTAGCCATGGAGTACGATGTTATTACTACATGTTATTACTACTAAAAAGGTAATTGCGTCGTTTCTTTGACGACAAGGTTTCTTAGTTGGATTTCTAGTAAAAAATTAATGGATGAATAAGTTCACTGAAGACATCTTTATTAAATTTTCAAGTCCACTCAACGCTTTTTATGGAATAAGAAAAAATCCTGGAGATTATCAAGAAATCGATACTGCAGATAACGTCATGATTAATTTCAAAATTCCCCTTCGTGTTATGAAACAGAATTGAACTGGATTTGAACCTTTCTTTTGTCTGTCTTTTTAATTCGACAGACAGTTTAACTTCGTATTACTTATTCGCCTGGATTTTAGATACCTATGTATAAATGCAAAAAATCATAGATACTATACACAATTTCATTCAGCACTAGCAAACTAAGTATTGTCCATTTATATTCAATTAGATATAAAGCTTTGTCTTGATGAAATTAGTAACCATTCATTAATGCAATATGTTGTTTAGGCGCGTGGGATTCAATGATGAAGCAGTAATTCGATCTGCAGTTATTGACTTGTTCTTTAAATTAGCGATTAATCATATATTTGAAGAGTAAAGTCATATCCTAGCACACCAAAGGGTTGTAAAATCGTGAGAGCCCGTGCTAAGATAGAGACAATCCGCTTGTAACTTAAAATGTAAGCTAGGACACGGTACAGTGAGCTAGTCGACAAGCAGTACACGTCTTTAGTTTTAATTTTTCACGTACCCACTGACCAGTCGGCCGTGTGCTATGTGCTAACGACGGCTAAGTGTTCTAAGTGAAATGTCACCTCGAATGTCGAAAGTGTGACGCGCTATTGAGGCTGCGCAGACGACACCCGCAAGGACAGTCTTGATAGCGTGTGTACATAAGTATATGTATGTAACTATATATTTTATTACTATCGATATGAAAAAGGGTGGTCCATTATCGATATGTTATAGGATGGTCCAGACCGAAGGAACTTGATGTTATTGCCTGCTTAGGAGAGTAAAAGTTCGCTTGGCTTTATTTAAGCTTTCAACTTTTCTGAGGGTATAATTATAATCAAGGTATTTTTGTATAATAAATCAACATAAGTTGGACTATTGTAACTGATTTTGAACGTATTGGAAACAGAGCTTTTTCATAAATTCCGCTCATCTGATGTAATTAAAAAGTTATCGGGAAATCTCATCTCTCATCAGTGTTGAGATGGCGGTATTTTCCCGGGTGAGCCGTAAACTGTTGTTTTGTAAGAGTTTTACTACGGAATTCGAACATACACGTTCACGAGTATTTTTAAAAATCGCATTTGTAGAATTTGTTTTTCCTTTATTCGGCTTTGGAGTTTCTTAAAAGGTGGAATTTGCGATCAGACGGAACCAGGTATAAATACCGTTACTAAATACAGTCGAAAAGTTAAGTTTAACATTGTTTTTTCATCAATAACTCTTTACTCGTCTTAGAAATGATGTCATCTGAAAACAGGGAAGCTAAATAGGTAAAGGAGTCCTACACATGTAATGATTATTGGTTGCTAAAATAAAAGACCACTAATCACAATTGAATTATATTTGATTCGTGTTTTCACGTTCATAAGTCTGAAGAAGTTTAGTTTCTGATCGCTGTTGTAAACTCAAAACTTGACCCTTTAACGTTCATATTCGTAGCTCGGTTGATGCGACACGACGAGCGAAATATTTGTTCTGCGGTTGCGCTGGCGCCGTTAGCCTTGCGGGCCCATATGGTTTATACACAAATTAGGTAATATGCCAATTGGCGATCTGGGTCAAATTGTGTGCCGCGATGGTCTGAGTGACAAGCAGAAACGTGTATTGTAGCATTAAATACGAATTAAGTATAATAGCGGTGATAGCCTAGTGGTTAAGAATTCGGCCTCCTATTCGAGGGGTCCGGTTTCGAATCCCAGGGCGCGCACTTCTGATTTTTCGGAGTTATGCGCGTTTTAAGCATTTCAATGACACTCGCTATAACGGTGAAGGAAAACATCGTGACGAAACCTGCATGCCGGGGAGTTTGCAAAACTCAAAGTTGTGTGAAGTCTGCCAATCCCCACTTGGCCAGCATGGTGGACTATGGCCTTAATCTTCTCATTCAGAGACCCATGTTTAACAGTGGGCCGTGATGGGT
>DWJZ01001572.1:0-22774 GCA_018249125.1 Asbolis capucinus
ATGATATACGTACAGAATACGAAAATAATGTATTTTTCTTTAATGCCTCCAAGGCATTTAAAATGTAATAATTTATATTTTAAATTATTAAATATTTAAAATATAATTGAAAATAGCATAAACGTAATTTAAAATTGAAAACCTTAATTACATTTTAAACGTTTTAGAGGTTATAAAGAACAATATCAAATAGTTTGCCCCTCCTAGAAGCCCCCCTTCCTGGGTTAGAAGCCGGGCTCATCCATAAGCATGCAATTTTTTCTGATTCTGTGTTTTGTAAGTACATTTTAAAACTCTTAAAATTCTTAATTATTCACCTCTAATGCAACCTTAAGTTAATTACAGATACATTTTAATATCTCTCTGATAATTTACAACCTTAAATAAAATATAAGCTATTAAAACCCAAAACTCTCTCAAATTAGCCACAAACAAGGCAACCTACTAGAGGGAAAAAAGCGCCATGTCAATTAATAAGACAGTGTAAGCCTTGGCTTAGCTGATTCCTTGTTATATCATAACTAAGGCTCGGACGGAAAGACAGATAGGGTCGTAGGAACCGAGCGTACTGCAAGAGGAGCGAACGAAAGGTATTTATATATGAATGTTTATGACATTTTGCAAAGATATAAAATGTTACATAAATGCGAAGAAAATGCGAAAAACATATATGATTTTGTAAAAGTTTCTCCCTTCTCCTCTTCACACCCTCTCTTCACTCCCCCCCTTACCCCCTCCATAGTCAACACCGCATATAATTACTGAATACAAAGTTTTATGCATATATCTTCGATATTGACAAGCTTTCATTCCCTATTTCTACAGCTCCAACCAGAGAGGCATGTAGACAGAGTTACTTTCAAGTTTATAATATAATGTAAGTAAGAATTAAAAAGGCATGACGTACTTACGATAACATTAAAAAAGGTGATGTTTATGTCAGGCACATCCAGTGGTTTAGTGTTCATATTTCGTTAGCGGATACATCCCTCAATGGACGCTAATAGAATATGAACGGACGAACATTGACAAACGACGAGTTCTGAGTTAAGGGAATCCAATGATTGTAAGTAGTACATTTCGTAAGTGCCTATTCTAATGGTATTGTAAAACACACATCATAAAATTGCTAGTCGTTTTTATCAGGCGCTAAAATGTGTAGTTCATGAACTGCCGTATTCAGTAATATTAACCTATTTTTATTAATTGTTGTTTTCCCAGATGAAATATTATATCAACTAAAAATTTTGTATAAATATATAAGTTCTAAGCTAATGGTAAACCCTAATATCTACGTACGTATATTACCTATATAATACGACAGCTAGGAACCCTACAAAGAGGAGCTAGCTGTAGCTACAGCTACACAGTTATCGTAGCATAAGTAGTTATCAGTTTATTGTATAGCTTGTAGTGGAGTCGTGTCCGAAGTCTGCGATATTACGCTATATTAAGTTGCTAGAGTGAATCTTCCGCCTGGAAAGGGCTTAAGAGTTTTATTGTCGTGTTCCTACCAGCCGATGTCAACTGCAAGCTAGGGATATCGGTAAATAAAGCTTTGTTATGTTTTATACTTACTAATTAGATATTGATCCCTGTCTTAAGTGGGTTGTTCCATAATTTTTAGTGGGATAAGATGATCAATAATAAAACTTTTGCGTAAAATAATCAAACGTTGCATGAAATTTAATTTCGTTTCATATCATTACCTCTGTAAAACTGAAATGATATGACTTTTTATTTCAAAGTAACCGGGATCAATAGCAGCATACCAGAACGAATTACAAGAGAAGTATAGAAAGGAGAAAGGAGAACTTCTTCTTCTTACTCTTCAACACTGCAACTGGGAGATATTGTTTTAATGAAACATTAAAGCAAAGTTTCTCTACAATGTTAATTTTTTTATATAATATAAATACAATGTTGAAAATCTTAAATAAAGGTATACTCTTTACAGCTAAAGAAAACCTTTATTTTTCTCTCACAGACCTTGGTAGTACTAGCTGGAATAGCCAGCTAGTGTGTAACAAATTGCTTCATTAAAGTAACGTCATAATCTGCGGGTAACTAACATAAATGCGCGGCTCCCGTCCAGCAGTTTGTTTAGATTAAAATCTAATGCTTCTGATATTAATATCAAGCAGTTATATTACTATGTAGCACTGACGTTGACGTGGTATAGTTCCGGGTTTTTTATTTACATGTGTTACCTTACCAATATCTATAAATGCAGTATTATTATGTGCTTATTAGTACACTTGAACTCAATCGAGGCCCTCTATTTGCGCAAGGGTCTTTTCGCGTTACTTATGCTGCTCCAATGGGGAATATTGAGTTGTTAGTTATCTATATAATATAACGCTCTCAATATAAAGCTCTTAGAACAGTTAATTTAATAATTTAGAGATATTGCTAGTAACTCTATAATAATACTGCGCTGTAAAACAATGGTACGGTCCCAAAGCATTAATGTAAGAAACTATTGCTATGCTATTAATTGTCGGCTTCTATTATGGCATAATACCTTTACTATATAACACTTACAGCGGTGATAGTGATTTGAACGTTGGTCTTTCGAACGGGAGGTCCTGAGTTCAAATCCTACGGCATGCACCTCTAAATTGTGAGCGGAAAACCGAGCCCAGTAGTGGAACAGTTGCAATGGTGATATAATACTTAAATCGCAAGTATATAAAATATATAAACTATTTTGTGATGATAAATCATTATTCAAGTCCGCGATCCATCACCATCAAAACAATAATTTGATGATTTTTTCATTCATAACATATTTTTCTATTCATATACTCGCCAAAGTGAGACGCCTGTAACTTGCTGACGGCAATTATTTATAAAGTGTATATTGTAAAGAGCCGCTCCAGCGGCGTTTTAATAAATGTAGATATTCAATGTTTTCATGAGTAGAGTAAAATTTTATTTCTAATTTGATTTTTACACATTTTTGTACGTAAGAAAGGGCAGACCTATTCATTTCAAAAAGTGCTTGTTTAAATGAACTCCAAATAAATAAAATATATAAAAGTTTGAGGGATATACCGTCTTATATAACATTATATTCACGGACAATAGAACAACCCAATAGTTAATTATGATGGTGCTTGTGTGACAGATAAATGTTTGTTCTTGGGTCATAGTTATTAGTAATGTGTTTAATGTTGCAAAAAAGTCTAATGGGGAATTACGAAACAGTAATACAGTAATAATTAAAAGTGGGTTTAAAATTACGCTTCTTAGAATCTCTAATATAAAGCGTGTAAAAACGCTGAATTAAACGCGACGCAGTCATAACTCAAAATTAAAATACCTAACGCAGTCGATTAATTACATAAATTGTCAGTTAAACAAACGTTTATCTGTGGCTCGTCGTCTCAAAATATCCGTCGTAACATGTCAATAGATACGACAATCGATGGGCCGGATGAGATGGCTGGATGGACCCGAATCACCTGTCAGCTGGCAGTCTTGTAATCGGCAACATCGTTTCTCGAATCTTCGGTCCTCGGTCTTTAGGACGACTGATATTGCAGTAGACGTAGGTATTTTGGCAATACTAACTTTTAGTTATATCATGCTTCTGTTATTGTTGTAGCAATGATTGTGTTCTATTAATTTGCAGTTATATTCTTAGTGAGTTAGATTAATTAATTTAGTCAGATATATTTTTAAACGACGCTTTATTTAAGGATACTTAATTTCAGAGGTGGATACCAGGCTATTTTAGCGGCATTTTGCGGTCCGATTTTTTTTGCAACGTTTTTGCTATTAAAAAAAATTCTGTATGACTAAAGTCACAATTAAAATCGATTTTTAAGGGCCTACGCAACAATTATTCGTATGAATATTATACATTATACGTATTATATATAATACATTATACGTATTATATATATTATACGTATGAATCTGGAGTAAATTCAGACAGCCTTATCCACCCTTTTAACCATCAAAATTAAAATCTCATTTGTTAACATAATTGCCAACAAATTCGAACTCCATCGCCCGAAATTATGACGTGCTGCGCGTGTCCAATATCGAATAGTAATTTATTATCGTCGGTGTAGTGTTATTCTGAAAGTAATTAAATCTACATTGTTCTATGATTCCAATTTCTTCAGCCGTTTGAAGACGTTAAGCTCTTTTGTATGTGTGCTTCTCTTTATCGTTTATCTTGGCGGGGGTATTTAAATTTTGAAATAAGTTGTGTATGTAAGATTTGTAAGGTGTTTAGATAAATAGAATATAATGTCTTGTAACCTTAAAGAAATAAATAGTCTAACAGTTCGAACGTGGGTCGCCCGAATTGAAAGTTAAGGATTTAAATTCTGCCTTTCCTAGCGCACCTTGAATCTTCAAAATTATGTGCGTATTAGTAGTTAATTATCCCTTGCTTCGGAGAAATTTGGTATTAAGTAAATGTTTATACAGGTATTAATTCCCTACATACATATAATAAATATAATAAAAACTGTAATGTTGTTTCACTCCAACCAAACGCTCATGAAATACCTATGTTTTATAAGGGGAGGCATGAAAATTTTCACAAATCTTTAGGGAGGTTGAGAAACCCTGATCTGACACACGGCAGCGAGTCAGCCAATGTTCAAAGAAATGCGCCAAGTATGTACATATGTATTTATAGGACAGAATAATAATTTAAAATACTAATTTTTGATTTTAAACTAGACTTATCGTGGACTGTGTACCTACATAATGCTATGTTATGGTTACTCATTCAGGGCAGAGTTCAACCGGCACTATGATCCATGAAATATCGGCAGGAAAAACATTATATCGTGAACAAACGTAACATAGCACAGTAGAAACTAATTTTAGGGAAACAAAATAAAATGCCATATTTATATCATATGTATTATATTCATTTAATTTTCGTTTATATAATTGAATGGAATAAACATTTAGACAATAATGTTCATTACCTAAGCATAAATGCTTAAAATTGTTCGTGTGAGCCCAGTGACGTAGTTTGCAATAAAAACTTACAATAACATTAATAAAATATTTACATTATTTGGAATTTTCATCACAGCTTCACAAAACAAGCATAACATTGGTCAACAAAACTATTCGTTTGAAAATACGTACTGTTTCTAAAAACTATAAAACAATAGATTAATAGAAGAAAGTGTGATAACAGCCTCAATGGAATAAATGCTTAAATACTGTAACTGCGTATCTATATTAATATTTACATGTTATAGTAACCGGTAATTGTTAACGATACATTCATTTCAATAACAATGATATTAAATTTTACTTATCTCGGATTCGCACAGTTTTCTATTCTGCGTCATCTGTCAAACGTCACCTGCCATCCTGACAAGCGTCTCAGCGACATTGCTGTCAAACCGTGACTACGATTCATGCGACTGGATCGAAAAATCGGCATACAAAATATGTATCGTGAGTAGACCCGTAGACATTTATTATATGAAATTATGGTAGACCGTAAGAACCGCATTTGAGCATAATATTGAACCATTTGCGAAATATAGTAACCGATATTTTTCTGGCTAAGAACTTTGTTACAAAATAAAACTTCTAAGTGATATTTATTACGGTACCAGAAGTCTGTAACGGTGACTAATAATTTGCTATTAATAACAACCTGCTAAAAATTTCCATTGTTAGGAAGTACAAGGAACAATTTTTGTCCCATGCTTCAACACAAAATGTTTGGATAAGTATAGGGGAGACAGTTTTATTTTAAACAACGATTCAATAGGGTCTTGTTAAAAAAATCTCTAAACAGGCTAAATAACAAAGATTCTACATATAATAAAATGAAGTATCGTTTAAAAATAACCGATGGAACATTGTAATGAGCAGTTTAGTCACTAACTATTCTATAACACTAACCAATCTTTGGATTGAGGAAGTATTATCTATCAATAACAAAAGGAGGAATGTGCGTCATCTAATCACTGCCGAATAACAACAAGGTTCTAAGTCCAATGATTTACTATACAAAGTCATTGTTATTTCTATAATATGTGCATAATAATTTTTAAAATTTACATCTAAATGACTTCAATAATTATTACAATTTACAATATCCATAGAGTAATATTGATATCGTCCTAAACTTTGATCTCATTCTACAAGATCGCTTCTATAATTTACATGGGACTCATTAGTGAGACAGCCCATTTATTGCAAATATTAAATTTCAATATATATTTTAGTAACTACAGTATTATTTAATAAATAAAACTTAAATATAAGCCATTTATATACAAAAACAGAGTACTACACAGTACGTAAGAGATTCATACACATATTGTGACGTACTAAAAGATTAGATATGTATTAAATAATACGCCAAAATGATCAATTAACGTATTTAGATACGAACTACTACATCGTATTACTTACGCCTTATTCTTATATTAACCTGCTTGTAATCAATATTCATTGAAGCATTCTAATACTACTGACTATTAGTAAATAATATTGTAGATCTCACAATACTACTTATAGTTGGAAATAGAACTGACAGATTACCATCTTGTAATACTAACATGGCACTGAACACCATTAACGATTCGTTTTCAGTCTTTCTTAAAACATTCGACTACACATGAGAAAGTCAAATCCTAATCAAAAATCCTTTAGAATTTCTAACAATCCTAACAAATTGCTTACACCATTTTCCGCTCGGAAATGGCGTGCGGGTGGCCAGGGTGAGAGTAGTGTCCTGGTGATGTAGGTTCATACAAAGACATCTTCAGTCTCTTACACTTCGCACGGCGGTTCTTAAACCAAAATTGAACGTTCTTTGACTCTAGTCGCGGGAACTTCTGTCTATATGGCATCCTGTTCAGTTCCTCTGTATACTTGAGGATCAAGTTATGGGAGGGATGAGTATTCATAGAGAACCATTGCTCTAGAACCGGTACTTCGGACACGGGATCTATGAAAGTACGGTTGCGTTTGCGTCGTTCATCTGATGCCCCCGCAAGGGCAAGGTTCAAGCCACTCGCTCCCTCACCAGGTACGCCCCCGACTCCTGGAAAACCACTCATATATTGACTCATGTACATTATCCCATGCCCGAACATTGGGTGGTTCGGCACCATTGGAAATGGCAAACGATCAAGATGAGGGGATGAAGGACGATAATGTCTCTCCTGAACTACTTCATCATCCGAAGCGATGTCTTGTTCATCAGCAACTCCGTTTTCTTCTTCAGTATTGTTATTGTTGTTGTTAAGTGAACTGTCGCTGTTCTTCGCTGGTGATCGTTGTGGCGAATGTCCCTGTTCTGACTTACTCAAGTCTCTTGGCTCTTGCTTGATATCATGTACCTGTGACAAATGAAAAATTGGTTAGAATCAAATGTTTGTCAAATATCTAATAACCTTTCGTTTGTCATTGCGTATCTATACATGTATTCGAGAATCAATGATACTGATAATAATGTAGTTTTTTAAAATATTTTACCTTTATTATATCTGGTGGCTTTGGTGATTCTTTAGGTCTTTCTTCCCTATCATCATTATGATTCTTCTTAGTTGTTATTAATGAAAGAGGCGCATCGGGGCTTTCAGGACGGTCATCTGGATTCAAATCGCCTCCATCGTCATCCAAATCAGATCCAGCGTTAGACAAATTATCTTCAGACATTACTGACATAGGATATCTTCCCGGACTTCCTGAGAGTTGCATAGGACTTTTCAAAGAATGATGATCTTGAGAAGCATAAGCATCGCTTCCAGCCATTAACGATCCGTTCGTCGGACTGTGGCTTCTACTGTTAAAGCCATTTACTCCAAGATGGCAGCTTAATCCTCCTATGTTACGTAGTTCAGCACGCTTTTGTGCTGCTCTTGCATTTTTAAACCAATATACGACGTTGTTTACATCAAGGGGCTTTCGTCCTCGCCTAGACTCGAGGTTGTTCAACTCCCTTACATATTGTTGGATTTGCTGTCTACTTGGGTGTTGATTCTCAGAAAACCAACGCTGCAGTTTGGGTAACTCAAGTTCTGGATCAAAGCTTGTCCTCATTCGTGTTTTCTGTGTAGGATATTGACTTTGCACTGTCTGTAGCGCGGGATGAAGATGATCTGGAATGGTATTTAATGTAGGAGAATTTTTGGGGCCAGGAGAGGGATAGCGGCGAGGGCTGAACGGTGGGGGTCGAGGAGAGACTTGCGTACTCCACCACGTCTCAAATTTTCTTCGCATTTCTTCTGTTGGCTCGTGAAAATTAGGAGGTCCTGGAGTTCTATCGTGCCCGCGGCATATCTGAGCCAGTGTTACCTGAAAAGGAGAAGCACATTAAAACGCGCGTTAAGGCAATTTCAAAGTGAACAGTTAAATAGAAGAGCCGGTATCGTAAACAATTTAAGAAGATTTTAAAGAGGTCAGTCTAACCATCAAGAGATACAGAGATAACTGTTTGAACAAACACGCAGCATTGTTTCACAGAACATCGCCATTAGATTATGAAAATATTAGGTCGGCTGTTAATGTATGTGTCATGCCCAAGTCGACGAGGCTCTGACGCGAGAAGGTGTTTATTCGTTGGTTAGTGCATCACTCCTGCACCGCCGCCGAAACTTCAATCATGGCTTGCTCTAAAACAATGAGCGGGAAGGGCGTCTTTGCAATTAGCATCCACCCACTCCGCGTTCACTAAAGAGTCGGCATGCTTGTGCAGGTTAAGTGGCTTCAAAAAACGAACTCTGGTAATTCGATCAGAAAACATTAGTTACCGCGTTAAAGTAAAACTGTTTTGGACCGTGTTCTATTTCAATTCAGTGTTTGTATTTCATAACTATTTATTCATTACGATATCAGTGTGCATATTTAGAGTGGTATTAATCGTGCAGCAAGTAGTCAATCATAAAATCACCTGTCAGATTATACCTGCGTCGCTCCGTTTGCTTAGCCTCACAGTTATGCAAGTGAGATCTGCTCGTATCACTAGATTACATATTACAATGCTAGTGATTACATCGTCAAGAGCTGTCAGCCATGTTTGCTTTGTTGCCAAATCAAATGCAAGTAAGGTGTTATTAAGAATGTGCTTAATCATGTCACCGCAGCAGCATTAGCGCTTGGCTGAAGTGATACGTTAATCCGGTTATTTGTTTCATGTTTTTAAATAGTGTCATATTTGCTTTCAGATACAAGGAAGATTTACGAGAACTGGCGCCTACGGGTGATAATACTGTCACGTGTAATCTGGCTCAGTACGTAATTCGGTGTGCGATTGCAAATGTATTTAAATATGAGATGTTGTTGATAAAGAAGCGTCAGTACAGAGAAAACAATGATCTTAAAGTTTTGTATTTAATTCCATACTGAAGATGACAAATAACATTTATTTTTAAAGAGATTTTGCTATCTTTTTGCAAAAAATTGTGTTTTTTTGCGTGCCATTTGCGATGGTGTGATTAAGCATTTTTATATGTATTTATCAGTTCTATAATATTTAATAGTATTAGAATTTATTAAGATGATCTTCAGCTAACCTAGCTTTATAAAGGGTTATTAAAAACTTTATTTCCAGTTACAATCGATGTAGAACATTTATTCCCCTGCAATAAATTACCATAATATCATCGCAGAGTTCATCTGGCGTTTAGCTAACTTTTGCATTTCAACTGTTTGATTATCTTGCCCGTTAGTACTTTGACTCATTTGTTCAACTTCCAAAAGTTTGTACTCGGTTCGCGAGTCAGGCAATTTTGAGTACAGCTGTACCGATCAGAAATTATACAATATTTATTTAATTCTTTTCAATTGATTATAAGTCATTCAAATTAATTTTAGGAATTGTTTTTCCTATAAATTCGGTGAAAAATAGAAAATTGGTTACGCAATTTAACAAGAAATCAATTCCTAAATATACGAGAAAGTGTAATTAATTATAAAAAAAATAATTAAAAATTATACAGAGTTGGAATTAGTTATGGTTCGATTGAAAATATGCATAAGTTATGCAATATTAATATTCCAAAATTTAAAAGGAGAATGAATTAAATTAGACAAAACCTTAAAATAGAATTTGCTTGTCACGCAAGCAAAACCTAAATTAATATTTCCAGAAAATTTCCAAGTAAGATTTCTACTCTTAAATCATAAAATTAGTGTATACAAAAGACATACATACACACTCATACAATACATCGACAAAGTTATACCGCCAAGACAACTAACCAACTAACCAAAAACAAGAGCGCGCCTAATTGAAATCGCGCAACTCCATTCCTCATCCGTAAAAGGCGTATCGACGTTAACCTCGCGTTTAATAAGATTATAAAGCATTATTTTATGGTATTAATAAGATCAAAAGCGTTCGTACATCTAAAACTCCTTTTAACCCTCTTTCGAGACGAGAGAGTGAGAGGGCAACCCCCTAACCCGTTCGCAAGATTCAGAAAATATAATAAGGTGGCGCGGATGAGTCTCAGGATTCAATTAAATTTATTATGTATGGAGATCCCGCGTGAGGCAGGTGTTCCTCGTCGACAAATTGCTGTATCTATCGCATGAGGTCTATACTCAATCTTATTTATTCACATAAGCCCGCGTTTAAGAAAATTATCGTAATTTATTGCTGAATACGAAATTACGTTCGTTAATCGAATATAAAGACGAGGAAAGCTCATTAAATAGTATGAAACGTAGGAGACGCTATTATATGCCAGATAAACAGATTTGTTGGGAATTTATTGAGTAATTCTGGTATTTGTATGGCGTTTTTTGGGATTTACGTAATAACGACCAAAATTATGATGCACTGGCTTGGTCGTGTGTATAAATATGTTTAACTTTAAGAAAAGGAAGAAGTTCTCAATTCGACTGTATTTTTTTGTTCAATATTCTTTTACATATTTAGCTCCGACTAATTTTATTTAATAAAATTTTATTTTGGCTTAAATGAAGTTTGCATTTTATATTTTTTATGATATTAGTGTCTTTAATGAAATTGGCAATATATAAAAAGACAAATCAATTTAAAAAAAACGTCGTTACGGTATTTAGCTGTACTAACGAGAAGCGAAGTTATTTATTTTTATAAAATAAATAAAAGCAGTTTTTTTCAAATAACAAAAGTACGGGTGGTGGCTATGTTTGAGTTTTACTTAACCTATTTCAAACTACGCAAAAAAAAAGTTTTCTGAAAACCAGTAGCTATTTCGTCTCCATCATGTTAAAAACTAAACCTTTTTCCTCACTACGTAAAATACCACTATCAAAAAGTTCTAATAAGCGATGAAATAACCACCTTGTGTTTAAACATGTTAATTAATCTCAAAAACTTGCTTCTAAATCACTCCGCTTGTTTATCGACAAAACACCGCTTAAGCCAGGCTGCAACAAAATTGTTGTTCCAATGTCTTAAGTCATTCAGATTACGCTTGTTGATATGAAAATTGTATAGACAATTTTATAAACCTCGTCTTCCTTTGTAAGAACCCGAACATCAAAACAAATGCTTTAATTCTTCCGTCGAGTGATGATCCTTATTAGCAAGGACTTAGACGTAACCTCGCAAATTATAATAACCTCCCAAATTGTGCTTGCGGACTTAAAGCTGTTCATCTACGAGAGATTGTCTTGGAAAGCTTTTTGTATTGTGGGTGTTTTCATGATGTGAATTTAGTACTAGTGTCCGCCCGCGGGTTCGCTCGCGTAATTTGTTGATAAAAAGTGTCCTGTGTGTTTTTTCAGAATTTAATCTGTCCCCGTGGCAAATTTGTTCTTGTGTAAAGTAACAACCTAATCAAGGTCAAATATCTATCCATCCAACATACAAAAAGGTAATAAAAACCAATAGTAAAAGGATTCGTTTTTGTTTGTCTGTGTGTGTGCATTTTTAAGCGACCTCGAAAAAATTTGATGTTCTAAATTTGACATTATTTACTAACAAGTTTTTACTGAGTGTACCGATTTTGATGATTCTTTAAATAAAAGAAAGCTAGTGTTTGTTTTCTTTTTTATGCTTGATCTGACGTGTTGTGATTAATCATCCCAAACAATTCGTATTGAATTAATATTGAATACGATGTTCTCAATTCTTTTCTTGTATACGTAATTTGAAGTAATTTTTTATAATTACATAAAAATGTATGAATACACAAGTTTTTAGAGTTCAAAATCGAAAAAAAAAATAATTTTATTTTTATGGAAACTGTTGTTTAGATGCAATCGGTTTTTCGATATTTTATGCTTAAAACATATTGTATTTTTTTATTGTATCGATTGTATTTTTTTTAATCATAACTTCATAATTAGCTGTCTTCTCGTGGACGTATCGCATAAATGAGGTACGACTTGGTGAGGTTCTGATTTCTGTTTTGATGAAATTTATCTTTTTATATTATTTTAGACATCAGCGGTACCAGTTGCTGCAACTTATGTACTTAAGGTCGCTGGAAGAAGGAAGGTTGGCAGGAGAAAGAAGTGATTGCAGAACATCCGAGAGTGGACCGGAATAGCCAGCGCTGCTGAGCTATTCCGAAGAGCCAAAAACAAACAAGCAAGAAGCTGATAGCCAACCTTCACTAGTTGGAGAGGCACTAGAAGAAGAAGATTATTTTAGGACAAATTGATTATCCGCTTTGCTCCGTTATAGCTAAAGACCGTAGACGGGATACGTTATATCAACTTTTTTTTATTTGTGAACCGATTCTAATATAACAAACACAAAATGTTAATTGAAATTTTATAAAGTATATGCCAAAACCGCATTCGAATTGGATCAGTCGTTTCTTAGATTATTGTGCAAAAAAGTGTAGACAAATGAACAGACAAAATTATAAATATAGTGTGTGTAATGTTTTTAATTCGTTTTTTAATGTATTTTTGCATAAAATAATATATGTCCAATGCATTTTTATATACAATAATAGTTTACTGCACTCCTTCTTCGTGGGATCTCGAATTATGCTAAATTTCACGGTCTGTATCCGCGTAATATCCGTATTAATACGAGATAAGTATGTATATTAATTAAAAAGAATAGTAGAGAATACTAAAAATCTGTACCAAGGAACAAATTAAGCAATAATTAAAGACGACAATTATTTTTATTAATTTTGATACAAATAACAAATATTTCAATATAATTTATTGGTAAACATTCAGAACGCCCGATTTTGAAACAATAAATTGGTAACAACGGGGATGAGGGTTTTCTGCAGGGGTGGCATTGTCCCGCGGTCCCGGGTTCAACAATCACGTATTAAAGAACGTTATTGTAGCTGTATCCATTGTACCGAGTAAGCTTTGTCATACAGAGAGGGATGCTTTAATTCCAACATTTTGATGTAACATACTGTGACAGGTGTTTCGATGGGTGGGATTCATTTCTATACAAATACAATTTTGAATAGTGTCTCTGGATCGTTTATATTGTGTTGGATTCAACCTATCGATAGCCTAATACTGGGCACGGGTCTCTCCACATACTGAGCAGGAGCGGTCTTCCCGTCCTCGTACCGACCGCACCCGCTGTTGGTTAACTTTTACGATCGCCTACAATCGAGACAAGCCATGGACACATGCTATGGACACTTCAATATTTTGTTATATCGTTGACTTGCATCCTAAAATTGGTAGTTAAGCAAATGCTTGGTCAGAAAGTGGATGGGTGACCGCTAGTGGTAATTTCTTAAGAAAAATGCTTCGGTAGATGCATAAAGCTGTCGGCTTAAAACGAATAAAAATTTAAATACGGAGTTAAATTTGAGAATTTCTCTGTATACATACTGCTTCACTTAGAGAATTAATGCTTACTTAAATTTATTCTTAGTATAGATCTATATAAAAATTCGTATAATTAACCAGTTTCATTTACATCCGTTGAGTAGTTTTAGCTTGAAAGAGTAACAAACATCCATACAAATATTCGCATTTATAATATATACGTACATATAATATAGTAATATATGTATATACACACATATGTATTTGTACTAAGATTATGGTAATATACTTAGTTTTACTGAATTTAAAAAGATGAAACTTTTTACACAACAGAAGATTTAGAAAAAACTATTCCGGTTTTCTTACAGTTTTATAACAAAAGATTTATGCAAAGTCACTTCTGATCTTAGCACCTGAGTCGAGTCCGACTTGGGTTTTTTTCGCTTAAAAACTTAACACAGAATATTAAACTGAAAAGAGAATTATATATTTTTGTTTCAAATTATAATTATGAAATTTCGAACAGTCATTTAAAAATGGAACACTGCTTTTTAGTCAATTCAGATTTTAGTTATAGTTTGAATTTTAAAAATAATTAATCTAATTTTAAAATATACATTAGAAACAACAATGAAATTAATTTGCTTTGATATATTTTAAATTGATTTTAATTCTTCAGTTTATTTTATTACTCGTGAATAAGTTTAACTTAATATTACTTACATTAAATATTAGTGTGTTTATGTCTTAAGAACTTTATTAACTTCAAAAAGAATTGCAAAAATTCACTTACTGAGGTACTATTCAAAGTAAATTCAATACATATTTAGGTAAATAGAAAATTTTGACATTAATTTATATTACATTAAAAAAAGCGTTAAAATAACAGCTCATTTTGTATAAAAAATTTGTAGACAACTTGACCTTGCAAAAAAACAATCTGAAGGTTCCAAATAAAACCTAGTTTTTTTTCTACATCACATTATATAGGTATGTATTATATATATTATATTTAGTCTTTAATTACGTCTCTTATGGCTAATCTCAGAGTCGTTAATTAACTAAAATCACTTCTTAATATAGGATCACTATACAAAATCTTATACAAAAATTTTACGCTCTTTACTACTCTAAGTGGGGCAATCATTTTTTTTAACCGAATTATATTATTTTCTACTTACTTCATCCAACGGGCATCCCGTCGACATCAACAGTGGCCTGCTCTGTACCAAGAGAAGTCTCAGCAGCTTGTCCTTGATGTCCTGCAGAGGAGTCAGCCTGGGTCTCAGTAGCTGGATCCTCAGCGTGGCCACGGTAGTCAACTCTCCCAGGACCTCCCCCACTGTGGCCAGAGGACCATCTGATATACGTTCAAATGGTAGCGGCTTCCAGTTGTTGATGACCACTGAACCTGGTGGAAAAAATAGGTAAACTCTTGATTTTTGTAATTGCAAGGTCAGAGGTAAATTCCGACTCAAATTCTTATATTTCATAGGAACTACCAGCTCAGTTAGCATTAACTAGATGTATAGTAATATCCTGGGTTCTATTAAGTGAAATTTTTGGAATTACAAACTTGGAGTCTGCTGTAGCTTAGTTTATAATATACAGGTACAGATATGTAAGTGTAAGCGATTGTCGGTATGTAAGGGTGTAAGCCTGCAAGTGTATAGCTGTAAAAGTGTAAGCGATTGTCAGTATATAAGGGTGTAAGCGTCTTCTTACTTCGAATTTTATGATATATGATTTGATGATGATATGTGATTTGATGATGATATGTGATATTATGAATTACCCATGATCGATGTCACGAATTACAGTTAAAGTACCACATGTCTATAATATACTATTACTGTTCAAGAAGTGTTAAACGAGACACTCGAGTTTAAGTACAAGTAGTTAAACATGTACAGTTTATCTCGAATAAACATAATTTTTTTATTTTTTATTTATTTATTTTATACACGCAATAAATATCGAAAAGTTACATGTACAAAAATTTGTGTAAGGCCACTTCTTATTTCTAGTTGGAATGTCTTCCAGAAGGCCCGCATGTGCAGATAATGATGCAAACTTAGTGCATATAAAAATTATTACTTGTATTGTAATTGGTATGGTACCTTTGGCAGATGCAGCCAGCTCATGCGGGTAGCCCAGCCTCATCATGGCGGCAGGCACCAGTTCGTGGAAGGCGGTCGCAGCCGGGATGATGACGTAGCTGTCGGTCTCAACTATGGCCCGTCGTCGCCAGGCGCCTTCCTCCAACGAGGACACAGCTTCCACCACGCAATGGACTGGCAATGTTTTGCCTGTGAACCAAAGTGGTAATTGAAAAAATATAAAAAACAAAACTTTCAAAAAACTTGGTACAAACTGCCAGAGTTTGCCTGTTGCATAAAAATAAAGAAAAAATACAGAAAAAAAAAACTTTTTTAAAAATTAACATCAAATAATTTAATAAATATTGTTTGTATGTTCTGTTTTTTATTGTTTCATTTTTCATTGAAAATTAAGACATTACTTTGGTTAAGAAATAAACGTCAATCTTTTCTATAATTTCCTGACCTTTTCATTTTCTAGTTATAAAAGCAGTTTTTGATTTCTTTTTGTATGACAGGTCATTTTATTTTTATTTTGATAACAGTATGAATTTAAAGAGAAAGAGAAAAGATCGTGACATATTCTTCTAATGCGCTTTGTAGTATGTCGCGTGTCGCTACTTATTTAAATAGACAAATCCGTACACGACTATCAACACGATTGCCTATTTGATTATGCAGTAGACGAGACAAACATAACTGACCACATGGTAACTACTTTGTTATCAATTGTAGAAAGCGAATCTCCTCAATTAGTTGATAAAAAATAAGCTTATGATATAATATTAGTAAGATAACATAATATAATGATAGGTGGTAAAATAATAATTAAAAAAAAAAAACAAATTATTTTAAGTACATTGGACATGTTTGACTTTTTCGACAGTTATTTATAGAAAGGTACATCGGAAAAGGAGTGCTAAAATATATATTAAATGCTACAAATACATGTTTCAATGTCCTACAATTAAAAAGTATATATAAAACAATTTCGCATATCGTACCAGTGTAACAGTTGAAGTGAACGATGAATATCAACCGCAAAAAAACTTAAAAAATACAATCAAATAACAAACCCACAAATCACAATTAAGCTTAAAACTTAAGAGAATACAATCAAATCACTAGAACCTCAATCAATATGAGCTAAAACCTTTGCAGAAATACAACCAAATCAAACGTAAATATCCCAATCATTTCCTCGTAAACAACTAGCTAGACGGTAGACGCTGCTTCAAAGTACCCGCATACAATGTGGCGCCTGCTCGGTTCCCACGTTATTCCGGGTATCCCTGACTGGAATAGCGATAGATTAGTTATGCGTGTACGCAGGCCAGTGTGTCGCATCCAACTGTAACTTTGCATACATTGCTCATGCAAGCAAGGTCGCCTTCATTTGACGAGACTAAAGATGAACCTCGTTTTGTTGAGAGGTAAATTAATAAAAAATGGCCTGTACTATTGGCACTCTTAGGTACCTCTTATATAATTCCCGCATGTTTTAACATTAAAAATTTAATTTAGAAAATTTCTTCCCTATAGCAGAAATAAGATTTTATTCTTTCACTTTTTGAATAAATTTGAATACCCATGCCAAATTACAACTGTTTAAAACTGAACCTTTATATGGCATACGAGTAAGTATATCCAGTTTGTGACTCAGAAAGGGAAAGATACAGTTTTCTAGTTTCCTATGCGTGATATCTACGCCTCATCCTGCCCTCTCCCCCTCCGAGTCGTCTACAGAATCCTAAAAAGCTCTTCCTAAGTGGCTACAAAAAATCAAGACACTAAGACGTCAAAACGTTGTCATTAAGAACGCGTTAATTATTTAGTAACTTTCAAGCAAGGCTATGCTTTTCACTTGCTCGTGGACGCGCAAAAAACCGACTGAAACGTTAAAATAATAATTAATCCTGGTTCCCAGTCTCGTAGTAATACCAAGTAGGAGAGTTCAAATTTCAGGACATTCAGGAAATTATTGAACAGGCGATTCTGAAGTGGGCTAGCGTGTTGGAAAGCTAAGAAATTAATAACTAAAATGAGAAAAAAATGGGTTTTGTTTTCCAGTATGCCTAAGTGTACAAAACAAACTTCTTAGTACTAAATAAATAAATATCTTTGGACAACTCACACACGGCCACCTGACCCCAACTAATCGTTAGCTTGTACTATGGTGATTAGACAACTGATAAACATGCGTATATACTTTATAAATATGTACATACTTGAATAGATATTTCTATTACGTGCCCAGACACACAGAACAAATATTCCTGCTTATTACAGAAAAGTTTGACCTTGGCAGGAATCGAAACCACGTCTTCCGGTGCAGTAGTCAGGTTCACTAACCATTAGACCAAACGGCCTGTCGTACTACATTTTATAAATGTCTTTAAGAAAAATAAAGCGGATGAAACTGCATGTACAGTTTTCAGAAAAATTGAAACGCCAGGATACTACCGATCTTATCTAATATGTCTCATTCGTCTTTCTAAATGTGTATAATTGATATAGTTGCGTTATAATACCTACTGGATTTAGTTATATGTTTTAAAACAGATGGCGGCCAAGCATTGCTCGATATACCAGCTACTTTTAACGAAACAGGACATCCACTATTTACAATAAACCATGGAAACCAAGTTCGTAGCTCTGCGTAGCGTCCCTTTGTACCGGCCACGCTTTTACCATCTCTTACTGTCCATCGACTTTGAAGCCTTTAGCGCGATATTAAATAGTTCGTGCTTCGGTGCACTTTTTTGCTAAGCGTCAAAGACTGATACTTCAACAATATTCTTAGTTTTTTTTAATATTCTCCTGAAAGAATATCTGTTTTTGATTTTTTGCGCAGTAATTATAAAATAAAATCTGTTGTTTTAGCCTTTATATGTATGTTTAGTAAAAAAGATTGAATATATAAGAATCGCCTTTTAGCGGGTGGCTATTTTGGTTCTACGTAGGAAACCGACTGCGTGTTTGAGTTCCGGAGCTACCTATTTCGTAGATATATGTATACAGGTGTCCTGTGTTCTCTCCTGCACTTAGATCTATATATACAGGTGTCCTGTGTCCTCTCCTGCACATAGGTGTATGTATACAGGTGTCCTGTGTCCTCTCCTGCACATAGGCGTATGTATACAGGTGTCCTGTGTCCTTTCCTGCACATAAGTGCCCCCTCTTTCGCTGTGAGTAAAACCTATATTGCTTGGCGATAATTTAGCATTTTTATGGTAAAATAATTTTTAAAGTCAATCTATTTCTAACCCGATTACATGAATAATAATTTAAAAATTATTGTTATAAGATGAATATACATGACGCGCTTCAAAACACGTTAAGACTTAATCTCTTTAACAACAAGAGGAAGTTGGGTAAAAGTAAAACCTCGTATTCATAATCTCGTAAGTAACTTTCAATAGTTTTCGTTGGAAGTTGTTTTGGGGGATTCCGGGGTAGTTCCAGGTTAGCACCTATGCGCCAATACGGCTTGGATTAAGGGTTTAGTTGTAGACCGTTCGGAGGCCGTCCTTTCTCCGCTTAAACCCTGGCTTTGAATGGACTTTATTAATATTAGATTTTCAGTGATAAATAATATAGGTCGAATTCAATGGTGTTGGTTGTTCCTTATTTGAATTAAGATTTTTTTAATGCTGGCTTTTATAATCTTTTTAATATTTTACAGTGGTATAACCCATTGTTTAATTAAAATCTTTATTTAGATGTTAAGAATTTCAAGTTGTTAATTTTCTACTGCCTATAAATTTTATACAAGTTTTTCGTATTTTCTATACCGAATATTTTGTACATTATATTTCCGTAAATATTCAGGAAAAGTAAGTAATCCAAGCTTCGATTATTATACACATATACACAATAATAATAAAGATTCATTTATTGCCCAATAACAACAAACAAAAAGGGAACAATCAGAAAAGCACAAAATAAAAATAAAAAATTAAAAAAAAAAGTCTAATAACTGGGCAAAAGGAGGTGGCTCAGCTTTTACTGTCACGGGATCAAAATACCGAGCAGCGCTGCTTTTCAGCCACGCCCTGCTTCCTAGATTGTTAGGTGGGAGTGTGTGTAGGGGGCTCTGCGAATACCTGCTTATACTACTAACTTATTAACTTATACTAATGATACACTTGCATTTTAATGAGGTATGTGTGTGTGGCATGTATGTGTGGGAAGAGTTACAAAATTCGTAAGTTTCGGTCAGAAAAAATGTCTCAGGTTAAGCAACTTCCAGACGCCTTATAGATTTACTGCTGCAACTTGCCTCTTTAGCAGTGCTAATTTATAATGGGCTTTACAGCTCTATTATATAAATTAACAAGCCTACATATACCTAATAGATATAATTTAAAACAAATAAAAAATTTATTTCATGCATGACAGCCATAAAAGATTATACTTTTATGTAAGTACATAGTATTATGTATATGTGGAATGAACTGTCTTTTTATTAAGTTAAATAACCATACCTAAATATACTCCCTAACAATGCATCAGTTCTAACACAACACAATAGTTTGTATAACCGAGAATAAGATCACTAATCTTCGAACTGAGAGCTCTGTAAATTTCAACTAAGCTACAATGTTCATTAGCGCATAACATAAAATAGCAATTAGAGTGCAGACGCAAGAGGCTTAGCCGATCTAAGCACTTTCGAAAAGATTTCAGTCTTTAAAGGGTGCAAGATGTCAAGGAACTTCGTATAAGTAGTTCAAACTTGGACGTACGAGAGTTGTTCGTTGTGATGTGTGAAATCGAAGTGACTGGAGCGAGGTGACGTGTTTTAACGCCATTGTTTTCGGTGTTGTATATCCTTTCTTCGTTCGTTAGAGACTGTGCCAATGCTGGGTTGGAGGTGCTTCACAATGTGAGGCCATGGCCACGCTGGCAAATAATCAATTGTTAAGTTTCCGAAATAGACCAGCCCCACTTTCGAAAGCTTTGTTTTGAGAGCTTCTAATAAGCACATAAGTTTAACAATTAAAAGTGCGAGAAGGAATCAAACTCAGGACCTCACTTTGCTTGTAATCATATGTTGTTCAGTAGGTACTACATCAATACTAATAATAAAGAGAAAAGATTTGTAATTTTGTATGTTTGTAATGAATAAACTCAAAAAGCACTGATTCGATTTCAAAAATTCTTTCTCCATTAGAATGCTACATTATCACTGAGTGATATAGGTTAAATTACTCACGGCGAAAGTGGGGGCACCTATGTGCAAGAGAGGGGTGTATACATCGATGTAATAGGTAAACTCAAACTCAAAACAGGCAATATAGATATTTAGAAAAAAATAATATAATATATAAAGATAATAAAATGATGAACCGGCGGGCGCTCGGGCACTCGAGTGGCGGGGCGCGTGGTTAGCGGAGTGCGGGGCATATGAAAATGTATTAAATTAATTGTATCATACATTTGCAAGTAGTTCACATGTGGTATAGGACAGCATTGACCACCACCCACCACCACGACCACGCGGACGAAAGCGAAAGAAAGAAAGAAAACACTATTTATGTTATAAATGAAATTGTGCAATATCTATAGTAAATGGTATAATAAAAAATAATTTTAATATTCGAAGGCTTATCTTCACAATTTTGGTACAAGTTTAAAGTAAGAAAACCTACTTAGCTTAAAGCTCTAATACTCTAATTAATTTAAGGTTCAAACTATGTTGGCAAACACATTGGACATGATGCCTTTTAAACCTAAATATGAAGACAAAAGCCCTCTCAGAACAGTATTTACTTGGCCAAAGTTAATATCTTCTGTCTGACTGTCGGGACTTACACTGATATGTATTGGAAGCCCTTACCAGCTATAGTAACATAACGGAAAGTTTAGGAAAAACATTTAAACTTTTAATAAAATGTTCATATTTATAATCTTCTGATGTGGTAAGTTAATACTTGAAATTGTAGGTAGTTAGCTTTGTATTAGCTTTATTTTTTTTATTACTAACTTTTCTCGCAACTACGTCTGAGGTAATGTTTTTATCCTGTATTTTATCCCCCCATATGTCGACATTTCAAAAGCGCCCATATTTTAACCAGTTGAAAAGTTCAAAGTCAAAGTAAAAATATTTTATTTCATCATGAAACATTGAGCTCACTTAGTGTAATTCAAATGATTACATACATACATAATATTCATACATTCTTTCTTGGTTTTCTTTCTTGTTGTTGTTTTGATGAATGAATGATAGAAAGATAGCCTGATCTTTCTATCAAACTCCATCATAATCAATTCAGTGGTATAGGCGTTAAAGTTTAGACTGGAGTCTTCTACTGTAGCACTGTAAGAAGTACAAAATACTTATAATATATATAATATGCAACATCGACATCGCATCGACATGTGCAAGGTAGCTTCGTGTTACATTATATGTTATGTAAATAAAGTAATTATGATGAATATTACGACACATATTATGTATGTTAAGTAATTGTTATTGCCTATAACAAGAAACTCATATATTAAAAATATATCACACATTCAGTCGTCGAGAGTTCAGTGAAAATACGGTAGCAGAAAGTTAAAGTTCAGCGTAAATAGCTGAAACATCTTTAGCCATACGTGAGTTTTCTTATATCATGCGTATCAAGAAGGACTGGAATAAGTTGACGAGTCAGTTTTACCGTTCGATTATATGTAAGTCAAGAGTGAATAAGCATTTACTAAATTGGTGCGCTTTACCATCTATACCTCATTTTGTTTATTCCCAGTTATTAATTACCTTATAGTTATTAATATACTACTAATAAAAACTTCTCTGAATAAGAAGGTTAAGGCCATAGTCCACCACGCTGGCCAAATGCGGCTTGGTAGACTTCACACACCTTTGACTTTTGCAAACTCTCCGGCATGCAGGTTTCCTCACGATGTTTTTCCTTCACCGTTATAGCGAGTGACATTTAAATGCTTAAAACGCACATAACTCCGAA
>DWJZ01001573.1:0-22774 GCA_018249125.1 Asbolis capucinus
GAGATGTTGATCAAGATAATCCTTTTGGTGTTATTGAAGATGATGACCGTAGGATACTTCAGAAAAATTAAATTAATTTATTCTGTAAACTAATGTATTTATGAAATCAAGCAATCTTAATTAAAATGATGATAACTTAGTAAAGTATTTAATTTAGTTGATTGTTATATGTTCTGAAAAAGAAATGCTGTACAAATTTAAAATTAAATACTATTGTATAGTGTAGATACATTTTCTTTATTCAACTGATACATTATATTAGCACAGATTACAAGTTTACATGATAAATAATACACATAATATGGTATCCTTACAAAATTTTGTGACAAGTCTCAACTTCCTTATCTAAAAACATAGCAGAAAATATGTCATTATAAAAATCAGGGTAATATTCACAGGCCCGGCGACAATCTGGCATCCAGTTTATTTCCAATAATTTAGGCTGAATAATATTTTGTCTTTCCCAACTCAGCATTACATCTGCTGCATATAAAGCCCTTGATTGTGGGCTCCGAGCAATACCACAAGGAGGATCCTTTGAAGTTGCAGTTTTAAAAAGTTCTGAAAACATTGAAAAAATGGACTTTTCTACATCAGTCCAATTATAATCAGAGTATTGCCTGGCCCAAGCTTCCTTGAAGTCCTTACACAGCAATTTGAACAAAGGAGCACCCTCATTATAATTCATGACAGTAAAATGTTTCTCATAATCCTCAAAATCATTAAGAGCAAATGGCTTATTGGAAAATCTAAGGAAAAAGTTACTATATACATAGACTTCAGTAGGGTTCACTGACTTAAGTAGTATTACATAACGAACATCAAACTTAACCATACCAACATCAGGTCTGTCAAAGAGTACTGGGTTAGAAATATATTTTTGTGCTATTTTTGGCCCAGTTAGGGGCAGCCTGCATAAAAAGAATATGTTATCCGTTATATATGTATCTAAGCCTCTTGCAAGATTGTATGGTTTACAAATCCAATGATTGTCCTCACTATTATGCTCACGCCACATGTAATTTGTAACCAAATAATATAGTTCGGTTTTCATATTGTATGTGATAGGGAACCAGGCAGGCTGGTCCTCATAATCTTCACGGAACACCCTACCATCATTACAGCACTGCCGAGCCACAACAGCTAATAAATCCTTAATTGTGATGATATATTCAAATGGGAATTGATTAACAAACTTGTGAGGTGAATTTTCACTAAGTTTCTTGAAATCTTTAAAATGGGTGAAGTACCATAAGACATCTGCATCTGCCTCATTATTGACAATCTCAAAATCAGGATGTGTCAAATACTGATTTATATATTCATATTCAGAAAATACCTTCAATTTCGTTGGTGTTGTTCTATTCTTTAATAATTTTAAATCTGGGAGAGATTCCACCATGTGCCCTTCGAGAAAGTATTTTGAAGATGGTACAGTCATTTCAACATCATACTCAGTATATCCCTGCCAAGGAAGAAGCATTGCTTCTCTTTGAAAGCCTGTAAAATCACCTTCCACACAGTTTCTAGTAATAGGACACCCTTCCATTACATCTTTGACAGGGAATAACAATGTATAAGTTAATTGTTCAGGAATATGTATGAAGGGCACAGTACGAAAATTGTAATTATCGGAATGAGTTATCCCTGAACCAAGTTCATCCATCACATACCACATAGGTGTCCTCTCCTCGACTGAGAACTCACTACCAGCAATGGTGTATGTATGAGCATATTTCCAGACATTTCTATATACTTCTTCTATTTGCTCTTCTCGGTTATTATCAGTCACTTGCATCAGCCTACACATTCTTTCCAATAAACCAGGCATATTTCTTAGATTATTTTTGATACTATTTGATTTAAAAGTCCATGCATGGTCAATAAGATAGACATGAGTGGGATCCGATGAGTCGATGTCCTTGGTGGCGAAAACGCTCCAAAGTGGATCGTATGGACTAAGATCATCATCATCATATTCGATCGAAGCAAGTTGAAATGACTGGCCGGCGTCGAATATTTGATCATTCAATTTTTTGCATATTGTTGGCCAAAAAAGCTCAGGGACTCCTGACAAAACTAATTGCGGCTTATGTTCTGCTAAGAATGTATTATATCTTGCTAAGCCATCCATTCTTGAAGATATAGTACTGAAGAATTTATGAAAAATCGATATTCGTTACGAACCTTTCTCACGTTGCCCCCAGCACGGTCTTCAACCCTCAACAGACTGAACTAAACTGAAACTATACTAAATATAATTCAGTAGGTCCGCCCGTCCTGAAATCTTAATTGCATTTTCAGTTATCGATCGAACGGCTGATTTTGACAGCTGCAACTGGCATAGACTAAGGTCGATGACATTCGATATTACGTCCGAAGACTATAGGATGCACTTAGTATTTTTTCTGGTTAACTAATGAAGTATACCAGTGTAATCAGTCACAGGAATAAAAAAAATATAGTCTTTAAATTTAATTGTAACGGATTAACTTAATATATTATTATTCCTAATAGTAACTGTTCATGTTGCTTTGGAAATTAAATGAAAACTGTTTATTTCGTCTTAGGAACCAAAAGCTCACTAAACGAAAGTCAAAATTTTACGATACAAACTCCCTACTTGGGTTATAAATTTACTAACAATATAATATATGTATATATATATCAATGAATTCTTTGATAAAGCCTAGAGTCTCGATAAACAATATCTATCTGTCATCGGCTTTATAAATAATATAAACTTAGGACTATATACGCTAGTGTAGGCCGGAAGGGAAAAAAAGCCGGTGGAAAAAAAATCCCCGATACTCTGTTTAATATCATACATTTCCATCATGCGAACTATCCATATACCACAAGTCAGTACTTAGAAACAGTAGCCAATCCCACGATAACCACAGAAGATACCTAACTTGCCATCATCAGCTTACTGGCTCTAAAATACGTTCCACAATCTATATAAGGATACTACGTGTATACACACCAGCCAATGTAAGAGGGTTAGGACAGGATGGGCTATGATTTAAGCAGTAATAATTAATAAGTAGATTTCATATCGCTGGCCTACAATTTATAACCACTACGTTTTATATAACGATTTCAACAGAAGAACCTTCTCCATTATAAAACATTGATCCACTTCATAGAGAAATCATCATCTATCGGATATTTGTCCGGCCGGTATATCTCCATATAAAACAGTAGAAGTTGCCATCACTTCGCTTCGGAAGAAGAGTTGTCGAGTGTTTTAAAAGATGCCACACAATTTTAACCTGTTATCCCACTGAAACAAAGCAGTTTTCTGGGATAAAAGGCTTCCTATATCCAAAGTCCTTACATAAGATGAATTCCATCTAATTTGGTCTATTGACTTCGGAGTTGCCATACTAATTTAAAACAGTTATATCCTGTAGGAACAAAGACATTTCCTGGGACGAAACCTATCCTTCGATTATACCAAGTTTTATCTAAAGCTGTCTAAGCGTGAAGCTCGAACAGACAGACAATAAAAAAAAATGTTTTGGTCTTTATATCGATAACAAAGCCTCCGTGCATCAAAATTTTCAAAAAATATGTAATGTACAGAATTGACCTATACAGTTTTATTATAAGTAAAGGATTGCAACCCATAACTGTCCCATTGCTGGTCTTATGTGAACGGTACAACCCATAATCAAGTATGGATTAGCAGACTCCACGCGCCTTCGAAAACTTCATAGGAAACTTTATTTTCATTCATCGAAGCAATTGATAATTACTTCCAATGCCCATAACTTTAGGTGTGTGCAGGCTTCGAATCCAGGACCTCAAATACAGGCAACCAACGTTCAAACAGTTAGGCTGTCACTGCTCATATGCTGACCTGTTGGCTGCCTGCAACATCACCATACGAACTTTTGGAATGCCCATGTAAATAGATTATAGTCTATGGAATGTCAAATCACTAGGTATTCGAACTAATATTAATTATATTGATATTTTACAGAAAAATTAAAACTGAAAATCCATGAGATATTTTTAAGTCATTTTATTTATCAGCTTAGATTACTGCTAACAACCTTAAACAGGGAACATCAATGTACCTTATGATCTAATTAATTTAGATATTTGATAATTATAATACATCACATATATTTCTGAAATAAAAATAAAATTTACAAAAAGCCAAAACAAGGCCTCCATATTATAATTTGAGTTAGAGCAATCGTCCATTGGGACGGAAAAAATACTTTTCGAGTCTTTCCGCTACAGTGGACACGCGCTTTATCGAAGAGATCGGGATGCCTAGCCACCTGCCGTCCAATACAATACATTATGTTGATTAATCAAAATTAAATTGACTTTATAATTATTTAAAAGATATATTGTCATAAACCGAATCAATGAAACACAAGATGAAGGGCCCACTTATATCTTTTTTACATAATTTAATAACTTAGCGTGACTACGATCTGATTATAAGTCTTTAAGCAATCTTAGATAGTACAGCGCACAAACTTCATAAAAAGAATGCCTCCAAACAACTTGTTACAATGTGACCCTTCATCTACTTGAATATCAACTATTTATCATCGGCTTCAGACCTACAATGAAATATAAAAAAATCTGTTATCTAGTACATAGACATATATTTACGCAGATAATGATATAAAGCATAGCAAAAGAAACATGGCACTTCAATAAATGCAGACATGCAAAGAAGAGGCCACGAGACTCACTCGCAATACTTACTGCTAACATCAATCATTTTAACACCTGATCTGTATAATACTATTCATATTTTACATACTATAATTTGCGCTATATGGGCTACACGGTACTTATGGTCTGACTAGATATTATGAAAAAAATATATCAAATAATATTATTTTTATACTTCGGCCACAATTTGTAAAGAATTTTTGATATATATTCATCTTATCAAGTTGGTACGGTAAATATTATTTTTGAATCCTGGCTTAAGTATAGTGTAAAATTATAATATATATAGTACGTTATTTTGATATTTTTTTATGTCAAAGTCGAGAAATGAGAGACATAAGCTATAAGACATTTTGACATTTTGAATTGTCATCATATTAGTTGTGTATGTGTATTTATGATTCCCAGTGCTACAAAAAGATGATGTAAACGCAAAAAAAATAATCGGCTATAGAGATCAGTAATAAAACATACAGGCAAAATATTCACAATAAAAATGAGTCCCCGCATGCACATTTGTGGCTTTACTCTCTACTCAATTTTTCACTTTAACATGTAAGAATAAAACGCAGTCATTTGTAAAATTATCGCTTATAAACAAGTAACACCAGCGAGAAGCGATTCCAGCGTGTTTTCATCCTACCAGCAAATAATCATTTAGTTCTCAATACAATTTTACAAAAATCATTTATGTAAATTATCATAAATGTGCTAGCTATTCAAAGAAACAGTGACCAAGCGACAAACCCAGTAATAGTCAACCAGTGTTTAGTATGTATTTTTATAGTGTGATAGCCTAGTGGTTCGAACGCTGGTCTCTCGAACGGAGGTCCTGGTCTAAGAGCAGATTGGAACACTTATTACACCTGCGAGAACTTTATGGAGAACGTTATACTTCTTTATGCGCGTTATGAAAAAAAGAGGAGAGTATAATTTTAAGATGCGCGCGCACCCGTCACACAAAATTAACAGGTTGAAGTTATCTAGTGGACCGCTCATTAGGTCTCTAAATAATACTACCAACAAAATAGAACCTCTACTAGTGGCGCATGTTGGCAAGCTCGTCGCCTCTGATCACTGTTTTCATATGTCTACGACACGTGTTTTTGTTTCATGCAAGTGCGCATGATATATCCTTATACATTATATTTCGTAGTGAACAAAACTGAATAGTTTGATAAATATTACTTATAGTAGTGAAAAAAATGTGCTTACTTTATTTTTCAAGTGCTTCAACACAACAGAGGTTAACTTTCAGTACATATTATATATTGATATAAATTAAAATATTATTATTTATCGTATTATATACTACATATGATTAAATTGTTAATTTTTTTTTAATTATAAACATAATATATAACACAAATAAAAAAATAGAATAATAATTCTTTGACCTAAATAAAAAGTGAATATTAATTCCATTAAGAAAAGAATCATTATTTAAAAAGTTAATAAATTTAATTTCAATAATATGAGTTATTATTAAATTTTTAATAATGCCAAAGAAGTATAACTTCTCACGCACGTACATAAGTACAGGCACCCAATTTTTTTTTCTGTCTTTTACCAGATTTTCCGCAGTCCACATTTTCATCTGAAGAGAATTTATGCAGTTAACTTACTGAATTCTAACTGTTAATTTTAACTGCCCACAGAATTCTTAGAATAGGCTATATTATAGTCCTATAGGACTGGCCCTGTTGTATTTGAATAATTTACATCTTTAAAATATGACTATACTACAATACAGGCATACAATACATTGACATAACCTACCAGATTCCGTATCTCCGCAAACTCTTTTTATCATTATTTAGTCATTATCAATAGTAATAGACTAACCCACCTTATGTTAGAAGGATGACTACAATGTGCGAACGACTATGAAAACTGTCGCCCTGTGAGCTAAAATTAGCAAGCATCGAGCAGGCAGCAAACGATCAGCGTACGGGATCGCTTGCTAAACGCTCACTGATCAACACTGCACTCTTTGCCATGAAGCTAACATCAAATACCTATTAAGTAGCACAATTGTCGCTGATACGTAACACGAAATTGCGATGTACGTGCAATTAACGCCAAATTTTCATAATCGCTTTCCATTTGCAAGTTAAGTAATAGACCCGAGTGTAATGCCACTTTAATTACTTTTTTTTAATTAATTTTCTCTAAATTATTTTGATATTAATTTCGTAATCGATGCCGAGATTTTGTTAGTAAATTTTTGACCTTCGTTAAGTGAGCGTATTTTAGCGTGCCATTTACCGATTGACATTTGTGATAAGATATGGTATGTTTTTTTTTCAATTTTACACCGACCAATCACGTTACATTACTTTAACTCCCTGAGCTTTGACAGATTTTTAAGAGTAAAATATATTAAATGCGGAATCTAGTAGGTTATGTGGCCTTTGCTTGAATAGAACTGTATATTCACCGGTTTTCTCGATGTAGTTACTGATAATGGATGATATTAACACGGTTTTTATATGAAATCGTTTACGGTATAATTAACACACTAATAGGTAGGGTTGTAGCAACTTTTCAATATCACAATACGCGTGATAAATAAATAAAAAATAAAAAAGTGTTGATCAATGTTTGAAGTATTACTCTAACGCACAATTTGTTTATTATTACATTTACTAGATGAAAAAGACGGGACTATAATATTCCATAGAGTCAATCGCTTCAAGTTGGTCTCACTTTACAAGAGTCGGAATAAGAACACATTTAAAACTTACAACTAATTCAGTTCGAATCGGAGTCCATGTGATTTCTGTAGTTACGTCGGGCCTTTTTGACGCGCTGGCGGAATTTTAGGGCCTGGTACTCTGGATCGTCTGAGACCTCGTCCGCTTGGGGGTTCCGGGTACTGCTCCCCACCGTTCCCCGGCTACTGCTCCCCAACGTTCCCCGGGTACTGGTCCCCACGCCGCTGTCCGGGGTCCCCATCGTACCCGCGGCCGGCCACACGCTACTCTCTGTACTACAACTGCTCTCGAGCTCGCTCTCGTTGGTCTCGTTCATGAGCCGCGCTACGGTTCTGTTGTAACCTGTTTTGGGTGACAATCGTTCCATGGCCGCGCTCGCTCGTTCCGCCGGTTCCTTGGGTGGGGGAGATTCGCTCGAATCTGACCGGTGTAAGCTGAGCCGACCGTTCCTCCTTACCCGTCGAAGGTTGTGTCTCAATCTCTCAGGGGGGGACGAGTTGGTCCCCCCTTCTGGGGGTTCGACTCGAAGTGAATCCCCCAGGGAGTCGCGGGAGCCGTTGATGGGTGTCGGCACGATACTAATGAGGTTGTTGGGAATGCTCTGATTGTTCTGTGTCCGGGGCGATATGGGGCGGCTGCCGACCGACTGGTCGTCGTCGGAGTCCACCTCAGCGATGCGGAATAGTGCTGAGGAGCTCTGCTGGCCTCTGTACCCTGGTTAAAAAGTACAAAAATGTACGTAAGTATAAAACAACAAGTATAATTAACGCTTTTTAGATTTATTGTTACTATTTGTATTCATTTGTTGTTCTCGTTCTGAACGTTTCTGACTATTCTTTATGAGAATAAACATTTAAAACCAAAAATAACTTATGTAGAATGGAAATATCAAGACAGATATACAAATGGAATTTCAGTAGAATAGAATGAGAAACAGAAAGTTTTGACGAACGAAATTTCACATTAATTTACGTATTACAAATATATTAATTATTCATTTAGATAATGTTACTTTTGTTAATAAATGGCCTACTTTAAAATTATGTTATTATTTTTGAACGGCTCTTTCATCTAGTTGGTAGAAATCGTCCCCGTAAAGTGAGAGGTCCCGAGTTTGAATCTCGGCCGATTTAGATATTTATGTGACGGTTAACGTTTGTAGAAAAACCAAGTATGAGTGTGTAAGCTCATTTTCTTATCTAAAAACTATTAGACTGCTTGACCTCTACAAATTTTCATAAAAAATGTTTATCCAGCTAAACAATAGATATCTTACCTGTGCTAGTACTTGGTAATGCTAAATTATTGTCGAAGTCCTCAAAATTATTAAAATTGTTATTGTCACTACTGTCTTGAGCTATTGCATTGCCTGTAATGTCAAAAAATATTTATTATTTGAAAAAATGTCTAGGCCTGGAAATGTTAAGAATGATAAAATTTGCTATTAAAATATATATATATATATATAACACGCCAAAACTCCTGCTACTATCTGCCTTTCGAAGATCAGACGAAATTGAGTATTATAACATTATCTGTGTGACTTTGTGGGCAGTAAGCGCAGGAACCGGTAATCTGATTAGAATACGGCTATACTGACTTATTGTACTAAGTTGAGATCAACATAAAGTGCTTGTTTTATTAAAACTTATCCACGAATAAAAAAACTATGTTCATTAAAACACCATGAGGAGAGTGATCCCATACCATCATGACCAATTTACATGGTTGCTTGCCTACGGTAATACATACATGGGCCCTATGTAATGATCAACAAACTCGAGTGTTATACGACGTTTTGCAACACAATCGCGAGAAAAATATATGAGGAATTTTTCCTCTCTTTAAATTGTAAATTTTGATGATCAAGCACGGTGACAAAACCGGCGAAAATGCTAATTAAAGTTAAAAGAACATGGCTGGGCCTGTTGACAGGCAAAGTATGAAACGGTTGGTCCAACATACAACATTAAAAACAAATAAAATGAACACTAAAAATAAACTATTACGAAGTTAAACTACGAATGCTTCGTCACTCATGTAATTTGCGGATTTAACTTCATCAAATTACCCTAATGTAATTACTGTTAAGTCAAAAATATGCTAAAGTAATGCTTACCGTTACTCCTTAAATTCATAACTTTTCTGTAACAAGTGTTCTTGTTTTTCCTTTTGGTCGTTCTTGATAAATTCATACGCCTGCGAAGTGGTCGAACTATCTGCAATTAAATTGATTATTATTAACAACATCATCACTTAATTAAAGTTCACTAAATTTTATGAAATGCATTTGATTGAATATACTTTATTAGGGATAATTCTAAAACCACTAGTCAGATACCGTTCAGTTTAACTGGGACTACATGACCGCCAGCCTCTTGAATAAAAGAACTATTAATATCAATAAACCTAGTAAAAAGTTAATGATTGCGGTTTTTTTTGTCCGGATAATCTCGAAGCCGTTCATCCGAGGACCGGATAATCGAGTTTTCATTATATTTACTCAATTTCGTGTTAAATGTAATTATTTTAAATTGTATGGTACGAAATAAAAAGTGTAAGAGGACATTTAAATCCGTTCCATTTAACATAAACACAATAAATAAATAAAGAAGCAAGAGATGCAGCCATACTCTGCCAGAGTTCCTGTAGAGGCAGTGCGCGGGCTCGTCTGAGTCTGTCCGGTCACTGGAGGGCGCAGAGAGGCGCGCGCGGCCGGGCAGCGCGAGCGGCGGCCGGCGACCGCGCGCGCGCCGCGCCGCACACCGCTTGCCCGCGCCCGCGCCCGCACTCGACTTACTTATCGACGTGCGGGATTGTTTGCTACGTCTGTAGCAAAAAAAGTAGTCTATTATTATCGTTGTTCGTTTTATAAGGATGCGGTTGTCAGACAAAATTGTCTTCGCATGTAGACAATACAGACATGGATCATAATAGATCACGCACGTGCCGCTGCTTTGCCGGCCGGCAAGCGAATAAAATAGCTTGTTACGACTTCATTTGAATTAGTCCGCTAAAAAATTCACTCCTACCACCATCTTGTAAAAATCGGTGTAGATGGATTTTATGATTTATTAGATAGTATGTCTGTTTAATTTTATTACAAAACAATAGAAATTCGCAAATTGGTACAAAGATTATCGGTGCACAAGTTGTCGATACATCTATTCAAGCCATTCGCGTGGAGTGGAGCAGAAGGAGGCACGAGTCCAGATTGAATGTTCTCTTCTCTAAATTGTGCTCCTGACGTCTCAAATGTCAGAAAAAAGTGGCAGGTTTGGTTTTCATACGAAATAAGATGGGTGCGGCGTCTATTATGATATGATCCATGTCTGTGGTAGACAACCTATAGTTGAAACTTAACGATTTATATTTCACATCCTCGTAGACGTCCCGCCGATATGATTTACGTCAATTATACTTTGCGTTAACCTTCGTTATGTATCGGATATATATGGGATATATATAGGATGGTTTTCATGGCCCCGTCATCGTAGAGCCAGTTTACCGTTAGACCTAATTCTAATCTATTTTTTATTTATTTAACCTTAAAAACGCGCTACACAAATTGAAAGTTTAAGTTGGTGTAATTGTCGTCAAGTCAAAAGTGAATAAGTTTTTTTATTACTAAATTAGTGTGCCTTACCATCCAATACTGCATTATTGGTGAGAACGTGAGCAAGCAGTAATTTATTAAAGGATAAAAATCTTAAACTCATTTCGGAATTAACTTAATTTCAAAATAAATTAATTATTATTTTTTAACGATTTTAAGTAAAACAATTAATAACAAAACAAATAAATACCATCATACCTTAGAGACCCTCTCTTCTGGGACCGAACATTCTTCGAATAACGTGACGCGACCAAGCGGGCGAAGCGGTTGGGGCAGCGCTGACTTCTGCCGCCATTTGAAGTTGCTGCAACCCAACTGTCACTTGTTAAACCGTACACACTTGTCAAATGTCAACTTCTGCTAATGTGAAAAATAGATCAAAAAGATATTTGATTCTGATAAATGAGTACGAAATTTCAAATTATTATTTTTCCTTTTAACAAGCTGTTGTTGTTGTTGCAATGTATGTTTGTATGTTAGTTTGTTACGAGTGAAATGTTGCAATCTTAATTAGACCCAATTCCTCGTATACTACGGAGCTGGAATTTTACATACTGCTTCAGTTCCTATGATAATGCATTTCAATAATAAGCATGACCTGACAGTATGTTCAGAATTGGCACTGGACAAGGGAACCCTTCTACGGTTAACAATACAAATATGAAATTCCGTGTATTTCTTTGTATCAGGGCTCTATAATTAAAGCCTGGGTTTTTTTAATATGTTAATAAACCTTGTTTACATTTCCAACAGATTCCATGTAAAAAAATCGATAAGAATCCGATGATTGACTGATGATTGTTTGGCAATTGATTGATCATTAATTAACTGTTAATTGATTTATTGTTGATTAATTGATTGATAACGATGTGTTAGATTACCTCTCTTGGGCAGGAAGTCGACAGCGATCTGGTCGCTGTCACTGTCGCTGGAGTCGTGCCCGCGCGCGGAGGGCGAGCTGGAGCCGTCCAGCGAGTCAGACTCCTCCGCCAGACACTCCAGTTCACGCTGCACCAGCGAGTCAAAGAACGCCATCATACGCGGGTCCTCGCTGGTCGACTGCTCCGCGTAGTTGTGCGATATGTACTGTTAGCGAAACAATTGCAAGTTACATGCGCCTGATATACAATATATTTAGTATACATAATAATGTATTGTTGTTATACTATACATATGTATTTTTAATAAATTATTAAGATTGAGGATTTCTGATCAAATTTAATTTCAATTGTAATTTAGAATTATTCAGATGTTTAGGTTAGTTTCTTACAATTGGATTTTGTGATTATATATAAATATATACAAAATGGGTGTGTACGACGAACGATACGTTTAACATAAAACAGAGTTTCATATTTTATAAACACATCGATTTAGATTTAAGATTTCTAATTTAGGGTTGTTGTTGGTTATTGTCAGTTAAAATATTTTTTCTTAATAAAAAAAAATGTTAAAAAAAATACATATACATAAAAGTGTATAAAATTATGTATGCTAATTATTAGGAATTAAAAAAGTCTATTAAAATTATTTTTTCCCAAAATGTAAATGTGAAATAGACTGTCAATTGACTGTCTTAGTTTATAGGACAATATGGCCGATATTGTGACTTGTTTTGTTATATCACGCGTATTTGAAAAAAACGAAATCGAAAATTAAAGACTTACGTTCTTCTATTTATAAAATAACCCCACTTCCCTCGCATCCCACGGGCAAACCCGTAATGTGTTTAACAGCCATACCGTAATCAAGAGTTTTAATGTGCGTTTTTTGTTGATATTTCAGAAAATATCTCTAATACTTGTAAAGAAGTTTTTTTTTGTTCCTTAGCATTTTGTCAACTATTTAATTACTCGCGACGGCTCGATATATCTTTTATCTGAAACCGCAACTGTTGTTCTCAATATTTTAGGACATCCTGAACCACGATCGTAAACGCACGATGTATACTCAAACATGTTCACTAGTTTACTACGGAACTAAGAAAAAAATTACAAAATGTACTATACATCCAAGTAATTATAACCTTTGCACTTAACAATAGTCACTAAGTTACGACAAATATTTTCTTACACTTTGTAGTCGGTCAAGATTTCAACCTTAAATTACAAAAAATAAAGATCTTTTCGCCTTATTCCCTTGTGAGATACCTACATCATATTTCTTAATTTTAATTTGTCTAGACATTTGTTAATGTAAAATATAAGTGAATGTTATAAACTAACCTGTCCGCTAAGATGTACTAGTGACACATAATCCTCATGGCTGTATATCTCACGAGGATTATCAGAACCCTGAGCTTCCTCCAGGAGAGTTCCCCTCATCTGTGGGTATTCTAATGCTGACCACACCTGTAATCCAAGAAAAACCACATTAATAAATATAGGACACAGCCAATATAGCACAGGACATCTGCACATATAAAAACAGACAAAATGCTAAAACATGAAGAGAAAATATTAGACGTCAATAAGAGCATTGAAAAATCCCTACATGTATTAAATAATCAAGCTTTCCCGGTAAGGAATTTATTTGGGTTTTTGTGACGAAATTTATCATCATATCATACTTGGACCATACTAATGAAGAACTGGATTTTTTTTTTGCTCTAAGCAGGATAACAATCAAGCAAGTCACCAGGCAATCTTAAAATATTATATAACTTTGCTATAGTAATTATTACCTTAATAATCTTCTCAACTCCCGAAGAAGCAATCAAGCAGTAATGTGAGTTATACCGCACTTGGTTCACTATCGACCTGTGACCATACAGCACTATGTGTGGGGGCTCCACTACCATATCTGGAAATAATGAAAATATTGAAAAACATACAAAAAATCTCTAAATTCCTGTCATAATATAACTGTATATTAACTCTTCTCTTTCTGTAGTGAATCATTTATTCACTTATTATTGGATTAAGCCGACAAATGAGCAGACCATGACGCCCAAAAATAAGAGAAACAGCAAAAACTTCAAGGTATAAAATATTGACATATTAATTTTTAAGTAGTATTCTTTAAATACAAATAAAAATAAAAGCAGTCATACCAAAACCACCACCCCCATCTGGTATCTTCCACATATAAAGATTGAAGTCATCAGATCCAGACAGGACAAACTCATCCCCCTTGCCAGCGAAGCAGCAACTCTTCATTGTGCACGAGTTGTAATAATCTTGATGGTAGAACTCTGCCACAGGGTCTGGAGACTGGACGGCATACAGTACTGGGGCCAGGCGACGTCGTAGGGCCAGGATATGGGTGCCGCTTGAGTTGAACCGCACGCTCATACTGTTCTGACAGGTGCCGTTGTTGCCCACATAGCGGAGGACTGGGCTGTTGATTACATTCAGAATAATAAGCTTATACGAGGACTATATGGTGTACTAGAAGCCAGGCAATTTTTTATTGGCAAAACATTAGACCAATCGACTTTTTTTAGACAACACGCGAAGTACCGATATTCGTAATTCATGATATAGTACAATTTTTAATCTGGTCGACTCCTCTTTCTCTTGCTTACAAACGTTGACTGAATTTTTTGGTAGTAACAGTTATATGACAGTTGGCTGTGTCATCGTTATTTTAAAAGACATATACATTCAACAATTTGGTTGTCAATAATGAACTTAGGTTTTTTGAGGGCCAATATGTACAGACACACGTACACTTAAATTATAAATTTCTATACCTAGCCTCTAAGTTATCCTGCTTACCCAGAGACAAAACTAAAGCCAGTTGTGAACAAAACCTACACTATGTTATGTTAATGTATGTAGGTAGGTAGGTTCTTTAACCGTTTCCTCACCTCATTATTATGGTACCATTCCGAAACGGTGGGAGATTTAAAAAAATGTGGTTATTAAGAATATTGTAAATATCAACATGTATTAAATGATTTGACTTTGTGCCACTTATAGCTAAACTAGAAATAAGTTACAACTAATTTAAACTTTTTTAAACAACTCACTGTTTGGGCGAACGTAGATCCCACAGAGCGACTCCGTCTCTCGCGTTGGCAGACACCAGCACACCAACCTGTTGCGGGTGGAACATCACACCGTGAAACGCCTTCCTACTCCGCGAAATCACCAGTGACTCTGAGGAACATTTTCTGCTACAAAACTGTTTATTCTTGCAGACACGTTTAATTAAGCAAACCTATGTTATTTCAACCAGCAGGATGGTTTTTCCAAAAATTTTATTATTATACAGTAAATATTGTTGCAAACATTAGCAGGCTAGGAAAAAGCGAGTGTGAGAATGTAGAGAAGGCCTCGCTTCTACTATGTCTTATGATTTACAGTTCATTTCAGATGGTGTTATTGAAGGTTCATATGATCCTTCGAGCTGGATATGAACCAGCAATCTATGAGCAATATTATCTCGCAATGTATAGAATTCCTGGACCTTTTGCTGGTATCTTAGATAACAAGTCTAAAATCACCTTAAAGTTTAAAATCACCTTAAATTACAATACAGTGTATCAGATCCTTTTCAATCTTATACTAAATGAATAAAAACTTACCGTGAACAGACTGCCTTGTGTCAAACAGCAATAATCGGCCATCGTTTCCAGCGGTTGCAACAACACGTTGGTTAAACGGATCAATGCTGAGGCTACAAACAGCGCGCTGGTGTTGCAGTACTTCGATTGGACACTTCATCTCCAGATCATGAACAATAACCTAAAAAAGGAAAGGATTTCATTTAAGTCATGTTAATAGAATACTCAACACAACCCTAACACTTGCAAAGTCAAACTATGCTATCAATTTGACAAATCTTTATAATGAATGGTCTTCTGGTCTTAGCAAGCATTACATATATAAGAAATATAAGGGGTTTGGTGTGACGATACACGAGCAGCAACAAATAGCACAATTTCATTTGTTTAAACATGTTATGTATTATCTAGTGAGTGGTAGTGAGCTTAAAACATTCTTAATAAAACGATAAGTGAGTGACATTGTTAGCTAATAAAACGAAAAAGAATTGAATAAATTTTATCCAAAAACATCTGAATTAAAAAGTGGTGCTGTATAGAAAGAAATATCAAAAATTACTGTATAAAACACTCCAACAAACTAAATTATTTTAAGTCTTTCAAGTGATGTTAACATTAGCCTATAATACTGAATGATAAACAATATTAAATCTGTGAAGTGGTGGTGAATGTCTAAATATATTTTTTAGTTTTACCTACTTTCTCTAAATGTAAACCTCAGCTGATGAATATAGTATCAAATACAAGAATGCCCTCAACAAGTACTGTAGCATAGAGGTGAAGCACAATGAGAATGTTAAAATGTTTAAGTATTTATTTAAATTTATAGACGTATCTAGTTAAATGTCACTTACAATATCATCATTGCCTCCTGAATAGATGTTGTGATTATCATTTGTGACTCCAAGACAAAATATATTTGACTGGTGCACTGCTTTCATAGCTTCAGGTTTACCATGGTTCATCAGGGCCTGCCCAAACTGCCATAGCATCACCCGCCGGTCATCTCCTCCTTAAAAATGAATATTTTGTGATCTGCTACAATCCTTACACCAGTTTTATTTTACATAATAGAGATTGTAACTCAACATGATATATGTAAAATAAAACTATATTATATAGGGTGAATAAATATTATAGTAATAAATGTAATAAAAAAATGAAATCGTAATAAAATACAGCAATATTAATTTTTTGGTTTTGACTTTCGTTAAGGTTTTAGGTCCAAAGATTATATAAATGCATTTCATTTGATAAAAACTTAATTGAACAAGTGTTTTACAAATATATAATTGAAAATTATCTTTAATAACATACATATTTGTATTTGCACACCATGCATGTTTAATTCATGTTATGAACATCTTTAAAACATGTTTATGTTACTTGATCTTGTAAACAAAGGAATTCAATTTTGAAATCTATGTAAAGAATTTGATAGTCACTTTTCAGCTGCACACTGCATCGTTTTTTTTTATGTTTTCTGGCATTAATTTGATTACATTTTATTAATGTTCAAAAAAAATGTAGATTTACTTGTGTACCCCAGGAATGCCTTAGTACAGGTTTTCCTATAATATTATAGCTACTAAGTCACCATATCCAATAATACACATTAAGGAAATATAAAATGTAAAAAAACTGCACCAAACATAAACAGTGTGTGCAGTTGTTTGAGGCCTATTTCTGTGTGTGTCTATATGTATTTCGTCGTCAGGTTTTGACGATTTGTGCAACTGGATCGAAATATCGGCGAACAATATACATATCGTAAGTACCCATAAAAAAGAGAAAAATAAAATGGATGTCTACAATCTTCTTCCGGAAAACAATAACAAAACAGCTAAAAATACCTCAAACAAACATTAGTTTGTCTTTGTGTGACTGTGACCTTTTATTAAATAATAAAAATATCAAATAATTATGATTTAATGGAAATTACTTATTATTGCCTATATTTAACATTCGCAACGGCAATATACACAACAACAATAAACACCTACAACTCACTACTTGTTATCATGCGGCGACTGATAAAAATACTTCAAGTCTGGCTCAATATAAATAACTCATGATGGTATTAACGCGTATGTCAAATTACTTTCGAAATTATTAATACTTTATTACTTATATTCTAAATATTGAGTTATAAGTAAACAAGAAAATAATATGACAAAATATATTTTTTTTACCTGATACAAGTAATTCGCCATTACTGGAAAACTCGATTGCATTAACACATCCGAAATGACACACCAAATCTCTGCGATATAAATTCTTTGCAGCATTTAACCGCTTGTTAAACAAATGAGACTTGATATCCGGTAAAAGACCATATTCCCTTTTAGCAATATATGGTAAAGGACTCGCAATATTCGCCATGTTTAGAGCAAAACCACCATTTTCCATAGAATGAAACAAATAGAACAAAGTTTCTCTGTCTACGCAAACTTCACTCCCCTTGACGATCAGCTGTATTTTATTTTTAATAACATTCTACGTTCCGTTTTACATAAACAGGGTATTGAACTAGTAAATTGGCTTCATTTATATTTGTCTAGCATGACCTGAGATAATTAATCACCTTTTATAATTTTCAGTAATTAATTCAATTACTGCGATTGTTTTTAACTGATTAGCCATGACAAATCATATCATCACGTCCATGAACTTCATCTGACAATGAAAAAAAAATATATTGCCTGTGAAGCTAAAACATTTATCAATAGTGACGTCACTGTCCATTTAATTGTCATTTTTGAAGTTATAAACATCAACAGCATTCGGCACGTGTTAGTGTTGTATTGAGATTTGAAGTAATATTTAGTGCCTATTTTATTAAATATTTAACTGTAAGTTGTAACTGTGGTCATTTACCATTACTATTACTTGTTCTTCATTATTGATATAATGAAATATGGTGGTAGCTGAAGAAATGAAGCCCACTGTAAAAATTTCCGGTAGGTATATTTTAGCGTAAAGGCTAATATTAGAATTTAAATACGGTTAATAGTTTATGTCAATAGCTGCATGAATAGTACCAGATCTCATTTAGTTTCAGAATCGGAGTCATCTGACTCCAATGACGCAGAATACGATGCAGAAATATCTGATACAAATGATGGAGATAATTCTGCAAACGATGCAGACTTATCAGACTCAGGTCAAGAAGATGGTGATAATGATGATGGAAGCAGCACTATCAATGGCTTAGTTGCAAATGAAGGATGGGCCGATTCTGTTGCTAAAATCCTTGGTTCTAGCAAACCAAAAAACAAAAAAACTTTAGTGTTGTCTAGAGCCAAAAAAATATCAGAAATAAAACAAGAAAAAGATGAGAAACCCAGTTTTGAGGTTATAGGTGAAGAGGTCAAAGAGGAACCAGAAGTTAAAAAAGACATTTCAATAGTGCCCCCTGTTAAGAAAAAGGTACACATTTCATAAATTATAGATATTTTTCATGACCATGAACAATTACTGTAGTGCAAATATTCTAATAAAACCTGACCAACCATTAAATATAAAATGCAATCTTTTTAAATAATGAGTTTATAAATATTGAATTAAAGTTGTTTCACTTTATATTGTGTTGTGTCTCTAACCTATTATTTGAGTGTCGTTGTTATTAAACAGACTTTCTTTACAGAAATTAGAAAGGCCCTCAGCAAGAGTAAAACCAAATATTTTAGAAAAGGACAGAGAGAGATTATTATCTAAAATAGCCACAAAAGGTGTAGTACAATTATTCAATGCAGTCAGAAACCAACAGAAGTCATTAGAGAAGGAAATGGATAACAGTGTATCAGAAACTAAAAGAGAAAAAATCCTTAAAAAGTTTGATAAAAGGACGTTTCTAGATACATTAATGGGGAACACAAAGTCAGTTGTTGTGGATTCAGAAACCAAATCTATGAAAGATGAAGTAAAAGCTGAGGAGAAACCAAAATGGAATGCATTGAGGTACCATCCATTTTTAATTTTCTTCAGTTCATAATTTGAGTTTCTTATTATGGTGTTTCTGTATAAATATCCATAGTTATAAACTTACACAATTATTAATTGATCCCAGTATAATCAAATATTTTAAATGCTGTCATGAATTTCTACTTGAATGTAAAAAATGTAAACATATATCTGACTTATTTCAAAACACATCCTATTTATTTTTATAGGTATAATGATACTTAGACCTATCTCATTAGAAACCTTGAAGTTCAAATAAATTTACATTCACTAGACTTTTTTTTTAATTTCAGGGATGACTTTATGATGGGTGCTAAAATGAAGGACTGGGACAAAGAATCAGTTGATGAATGAACATGTACATATTAATAAATTATTTTATTATATATTTTCCTTATTATTTAAATTACTTATCACATAAAATTAGTTTCTTAATGTTGAAATACAATTTATTTCTTAAGTATTTATTCTAGATTTTTTTTTTGTATAATTCAAGACAAGGAAGATACCTACTCCAAGGATTAATTGCACCAATAAGAATATGGAATATGAAACTTAGGGACAATTTCATAAGTAACAATTTTAAATTCTAATGATTTTAAACTCTAATCACTGCAGATTATTTACATTATGCTGTGTTACGGGTACTCAGGATATATGTTTTTTGCGCCGATATTTCGACCCAGTTGCATGGATCATGGTCGCGGCTGAACTGCGGTGGTGATTAAAATCTTTTGAATATCAACCTGTCATTAATATATCATGAGTACCCATAACACAGCATAACTTTAAATTTATTGAATATAATCTATATTTTGTTGGGTTATTTTATATGCAAGGTATAGGCATCATTTCCTGCAGGGTACTGGGTAATCTGTTTTGGTAGTGTAGAATAAATCTTTACAGGAAGGTTCCAGACCATTGTTTCTATTGGTACATTCAGAGGGGCATTCCAGTCTTTGTCTTCTTGAGTAGGCAACAATTTCTCATCAGTTGTCACAAATTCGAAGTGTAGACGCCATTTTAATGACACTATAAAAAAATTAATGAAGTTATAAACAGAGAAAATAAACATCATAATTTGTTACTAGGTATAAAAAAATTACAATAGTATACCTTCCTCAACCTCAAAAGCTGGTGTAATGTGCAGAGGTATTGGCAGAATAAGCTGTGACTGAGTAAGACCTAATGTGACTTCATGATATCTGGCAACTGTCATTGATCTGCTGCTAGTATCTTTGCTGGCGCTTTTTGCTGGTGACTTTGTTTTGGATACTATTTCTTCCGGTTGTAATGATACTGAAACCTATATAAATCAAAATACATTATTTTTAACTGATTCAAATAATAAACTATTTTTTCACTATCAATATATTTATCTCTTAAAAGACTTTTGTGTAATGAAAAACAATTATTTCATTGTCGCAATATAGTCATACAATGTTAATGATGTGTATAGGACTATGATAAACACACCTGCACACATGTGACTGTGCCAACAGAGAAATCAAAAGTACCAACAATGTCCTCTCCCAACTTGTATGCTGATTTAAATAAACAAAACCGGCACACTTTTCCTTTGCTATTTGTAATCATGTAAGAATTTGGACTTCTTCTAGCAGTGAGATTCTGAAAATAAACAGAATTGTCAGAAAAGAAATTTATAAAATATATTGTCAGAGAATAATATGTTTCATATCTCACATATAACAGCTCACATGACTACAAAATATTATAATGCTGCTTTGTTTTTTTTTAATACCTTAATGAATCACTACTTCTAATTTTTTAAGCCATCCAGTTGTTGATGATTTTCAGGCAAGGTCTTTATTAAACACTGGCTACAAACTGGTGAGAACTTCTTATATAAGACATTAAGCTTAAAAATTATCTTTACCTGTAAAATTTGCAAGGCCATAGTCAAAGGAGTTTCAACTTTTCTTTCTTCAGAGAATGGATTGGTTGGCTGCAACTCTTCAGTGGTTTCATTGCCACATAATGCTGCAAGATCTTGCATGTTGATAATTGGACTGATGGGTAACACCCGGAATGGTATCCTCACCATTTTAATATGTGAACCCACCTTCTGCGTAGCTATTGTTATCTTGTATGAATACTTTACTGAAGTACCTCTGTATGATGGTGGTGCTTCAATGGGCAATGATTCTCTATACCAAACTACAATAAGAGGGCATGATATTTATAGTAAGTAATTGCATTAATTTAATTTAAAATATGTTACAATTCATACCTAGAAATACAGATTATTAAATTAGAGTCCAGTGAGCTGAAAAGGGCCTTTATTTAAAGCGTATTAAAAAAACAAAAGGAGTATACCCTCACTTTAGAAGAAAGCCATAATTTAGAAGTAAGGAGTATCATCGTTTAATAAGAACCCTCTCATCTTTGCCTGTAATAACTGTAATGATGTACTTTCAAGCTTCTAAGTGAATATTTCAAGATTGTACCATAACTAAAGATTATTTTAATGAATATGTGAATGGGACTTACATGTTTTTGTTTCTCCAAGCGGAATGGTCAAGTCACAGAACAATATTTTGGGTTTAGTGTGGAATACGACATGTCCAACATCACATGATGATAATTCCAATGATGTTGTTTTTTCCACAGTTGGTGTCTTATCACCTGTACTGCCAGAAGTGGAGTAGAAGCAATGGATTTGTGCTGATGCCCATGCTAAATTTTCTAAGATATCACTGGAAAACAATTGAATAACTTATAAAACCCTAAATATATTTTCAATTCCGCCTACACTTACAGATCAGTATATCTTTTTATGGTATTTGAACTTCACCTGTGACTTTGAGAGTTTCTATGTTCTGGCTGCGTTGTGTGGCAAAAGGTTATACAGCATTCTAAAGCTTCTCCAGCTAAGTATACAGTGCCTGTGGTTAACTTCGCTGATAGTTCAATCATCTTCGCAAACGTAAACACTTTGGGAAACGTTCATCACCTAAAATAACTTTATTTTCAATGCTATTTTTCAGACGATACGGTACAAAATCTGATAGAAATATATTAAAGGCCTACCGACTAAACATAAGCGATATTATTACTCAATTCACTTGTTCAGGGTTGAATATTTTACTTCTTTAATTTTAACATGCACTATTGTAGGATTTGACGTGATTTTTTTTATATTTTAAAGACAAGCTGATTAACAATTGTTAAATACAATGAACAGGAAGTCAGGACAGAATAAAGCATAGAAATATCATTTAACATTTATTAAATAGATTTGTT
>DWJZ01001574.1:0-22774 GCA_018249125.1 Asbolis capucinus
ATGTCTTGTTAATACCCATAGCAAGTCAGTAAAAAGAGTTTTCTTTTCAGTACTGTAATATTTCAGTATCAGTAATATTGAGATATTTAAATGTTTTCAACTATTCAGTTCCACTACCTGGCATATATTTTTTTCTCCTTAAAATAAATTGTTTTATTATAGGATAATAAAGAGCCAGTTTTCGACAGTACTTTTCAATATCAGTACTTACTAATATTGAAAAGCTTTAGGTATCTTATAGACATTTAAAGAACCATGAACCGTTGTATAAAGTCATATTGATATTATTTATATTAATGCAATTACTCTCTGTCATGTCAACCAGCACTTTATCAATTTTATCAGCGCTGTGGTATTACTACCATTCTAAAATAAGCAATAAGTTATAGTTTGTGATAGCGATGTGAAATAAACCCTCATGTTTTCCGTTGTTACAGTTTTAAGGATCTCTCCACCCGGTGAAGCAGTCTACCGCCAAGATGGTTAGCGTAAGTACACAGCGGCACTTAAATGTTTTACTGACTTGACTTTAAAAGAAGGAGCAGGTCCTCAATTCGACTGTTTGGCTCATAGCTTTTACGACCTTTAGGACTTATAACTTTTTTCTACGTATACCAAAGGATTTGGATGTTTATTCGAAATCTGGTGTTTGTCACCTTGACCTATTTAAATTTAAGCGATATCTGATGAGTAGATTCCGAGTGAAACCCAATAATGCCTATTTAATTCGTTACTACACTAGGGATGCGCTAATTTTGAACCTACTTCTATTACCCAGAAGTAATTGTTGATATATTACATAGTGTTTTTTAATTATTTCTCTTAAAATCTATATAGGACAAATCAATCAATATAGGACATCAATAATCACTTGCAACGATACAGTATTTATTGATCAGTAATATTTATTAATTTAGTAAGCAATAAATAAAAGGGAGTCACCTATCTTAGGTGTCTTTATGTTATGTAGCATTTAATAAAATACTTTGGTACTGTCTGAAGTGTCATTATTATGTTCCCCAATATTATAACTTTTTTAAAGAAAATTCATGATGTTCTGCTTGAAATGATAACATGTTAGTTACTAACCGAAACAGAATCTGAATTTTTAGTATGACATATGTAGGTACTTATCTAATATACCTACTCGCAATTAACTGTTGGATTTTATTACAGGAATCAAATGGAGTCCCTCCTGCTCAGGAGTTGGAGACCTTCATATCTCCAGATGAAAAGAATAAAGAAAAAATTGTCAGCAAGTAAGTAACATAGTTTATTCTTACCTAAGATCATAGAAAAATTGGAACGTGATGACAACATTTTGATTACGAATCAATAATTAAAACACTTTGCACTTTTAATTTCACCGACGTTTATTACTGGGTCATGTATTTGCAAGTTTGCATTCGTGACATTTCACACTTTTACTAATAACCTGCGTATTTCTTGCTTGTGAATTCAGAAAAAACCTCATGATTTTGCTCTCATTAAATATTGAAAAGTGCAGTCGTTTTAAAATTCCAATGCCATGTGTTAGTGCTTAGGGAGTCATTTCATTATGCTATTTCATAAGGTTTTAGTAACGTTATAATCTGTTAGAAGCCAGTTACATAACTAATAAATCGGCTTGCGTGACATCAGCGTAATACTTAGTAACACACGTTAGTACGACTGTCTTAATATATAATATAGGAGAGGACAGTTAAAAGTAGCCTAGGAAGTACACAGGTCCTTTCATATTTTCCCTTGGAATCTACGATACTTTTATGTATACTAATAACGCTGGTATATAGCAATAATCCATTATTATTAACCATTTTCGTCCTTGCCACTAACTGACTGACTATGCTACATATTATTATCTCTTGCCATAATAATAATACTACACTAGAGACGAAATGAGGCCCGTGGTAACTTTAAAATGAAGTACTTAAAATGAAGAACTTAAAATGAAGCCCCGATAAGCGTGTCGACTTTAACGCCATGTAAGTTAAACATTTATTAAAAAAAGGGCTATATTTCGTTCGTTATTGAAATTATGCTGAATAAGGAAGTGAAGATTTTAACCCTGTTTTATATGGTTGCGCGGCTTCAATTCATTAATGGCGCACTACTGAGCACTCCTTATACTGATGATAGTGCTCCAGCCAGGCCATCATTTTGCTCCAATGCAGATTGGTGAAACAGACCTACTATCAACCCAAGGGTTCGAAGTTTTTTATGCCGCCCGAATGGTTCCGACATAATTTAACGATTGCTATCTAATGAAGACACTCGGGATCGACGAAGCACGGAAGTGCTCATGATTTTGTTACTACCGATCAACCTTCCTCCTACCGACCGCGCCCGCGGTTGCTTAATTTTTTCGATCACTTACAATCGAAATAACCCGCCGAACTATGAACGGGCGACCGTGCGACGACCGCGACGTTGCGTATTAGTTGTAAAATTTCTTTAAGTTTGGACGCTTTATCACAATAGTGTTTTGATAGCAACGCTATTTTAATGTTACACTAATAAAACAAACTATAAAGTTGAAGATATTATTGAAACCGCCCTCTAGTGCATAAATATACATGAAACAACGGCGTACAAATTAATTTATAAAATACCCACAATTTCTTATAAAACTTAGTAAGTAATCGTGTGTGCTTATAATAGAAACAAGTTTAATTCTCCAGAGAACAGTGCATACCCGTAATTGTTTGTAAACAGAATAGGCAATTGTTAGGTTTCCTGGGCCGAAACCGTATGGCCTCTTTGCGCCAGTCGCGAAAAATCGATAGATTGATACACTTATAGTTAAATATCTGTGTTAAGTAGGTACACCAGTGACCTATTGACCTGAAAACTAAGTTAATAACTTCTTAGATTCAATTTGATATCATCATCATTTCAGCCTATATTAATCCACTGCTGGATATAGGGTGTAAGTATTTAACGCCCACATTTTTATCTAGTAGGTATTCCATAAAAAAAAAATATTAATAATATTACTTTTTTGATTCGTCCTTCATAATACTGAGTGCGGTGCATAATAATGAAACTGGAGTGTTGGAGTCTTATTTCTAAGCTGCTAAGTGAAAAAGTATCCGCAGTATGTAAATTGAACCAATTATTTATCGCAGGTACAACATGAGCAAAGATGCCGAGGCGTCAGATTTCGATCCATTCGCTGAAAGGAAACTGGATAAACCGACGTCGTAAGTACTATGTGATACTCCTTCTGTTTATAATTAAGGCACGTTTTCTTCCACAAGCATATTGCTTCCTTCTGAGGTATTTCAGGCGCGCTATTTACGGTTGTTGAAGGGATATAAAACTAGGTGTACTTCAGGGTACGTTATGATTCCTTTAATATTGCTTACAAGGTGACGGTTATCACTTTACTTTATTGTCAAACCTTCATACTGTAAAAACTAAATTTAAATATAGGTATTTGTAGCAAGAAAAGTGAGACTGTATTGTTGATACTATACTGACCTCTGAAGCTTATTTTTGATATATGGATAAACTCCCAAATACAGTGCTGATTTTGAAAATTATTTCGCCACTATGTACGAGTACAATGGAATTTAGGAGTAACAATGGTTCAAAAACATTTTTTTTTCCTGATTTATTTATTCCAAAACAAAGCGTTAGTTACTAATAGATATAACAAAATAAAATCTGTAACAAGACGATATTCTGACATGAAAGGTATATGATATAATTTAATTACCGCGGGGTTCTTTTAAAGAATGGAACCTACCACAATATTTTTTAGAATTTTGGTCTGTTTGGCTGTGCCTTTGTGCGTGTCTACATATATCATAAATTAATGATTTACTGATATATTGTATTACTCGTGAGCTTGGATTAACATTTGGGGTTTTATGAAAATTGGTTCGCAAATTTTTAAAAATAGTACATATATTTTAAAAATCCTATCTTAACCTTAGCTATTCCGAAGCAGAGTGGGCGGCCTCTAGTTAGATAATAATTATGTGATCTTGCGTAGTTCTAGGTATTAAACTAAATCCGCCTTACTGAACTTATGTAAACGAAGTTACTTATGTAAACAATTCTTGTTTATATTGTGTTACCGATCCATACCTACCTACTATTAGGTAAGACAAAGAGGGTCGTTTTACAATACAAATGATGGATATGCATAATGCACTGGATATTATAAAGTACTTAATGTACCCATATTTATCATCAGTATACTAATTATATATCAGTATATGAATTATATCAGTGTATTAATTATACCTAGAAAGTAATTATGCTATAGCTAGCCTATAATATAGATCCTAATATTACCATTATGTAGTTATTTCGGAGTTTTTTTTTATATCTATTTATACCTCTATCTCGGTCACAATTCGAAATATATATGTTTTTACCTAAACATATGTATGTTAAAAATCATGGCCAACGTATAGGTAAATTGTTACATTACTCAACAATACAAAGTATCCAGGCAGATTTTTAAAAATATACTTATGTAACTGCTACAAAATTAAGATTTAAGTTAATCTTACAGGAATAACAAGTAGATACCCAAGAAGCTTTAATACAATATCCTGAAGTATTTGATAGTTTTGATAGCACTACGATTTAAAGATTGTTAAATTAACTTTCTGTACAGAATGATTAAGGTACCAATAATATTATTTTTTCTTGCATTTCCTTTGTCTTTCCTTTAATATTTCAAGAGTATTTCTTTAGACAGCATCGACGCACAAAATAGCAATGAATGAAGCATACGTTATTTATAAATTTTCCTGTAGCCTATCATGCACAAAGCTAGAAATAATGTCAAAGTTAAAGACCAATACAATACATCATCATCGAGGTATGTAAACTAACGAGGTGAAAGTAACTTGTTTTATAACTATTTGTACAACCGAGGTTCAACGATATTAAAGTAAAAAGCAAGGTGATTTTTTGGATCGTAGCACGTCAACGGATGAACCAATTTTGAATTTGTTCTTTTTGTTTATAAGGAAGCTTTATCGAGTGTTGATCATTGGTAAATGTGTGAATAAAAATAAGTACTTATGTATTTCAAAAACAGTTTTTTCAGTAACAAATATTACAAAAATAAAACGTTTTACTTGGTCAGTTTTCACCTTCGTAGATAATTAATGAATATGCAGAATGATTGAAAGAAGAAATCAATTTAAATCATGACAGGTAGCTAATTTAGATTCAGCCAACGGCCGGTAACTCAGTAGTAGTCCTGCTGCGAAGCGGGGGTTCCCGGGTTTATATCCGTGTTCCATTCATGTTATATGACAGATATTTGTTCTGAAATTATTTATTCGAGATTGTCCAATCCACCAGTAACTTTGGAAACCCTATTCTGGAGGTATAAGAGTGTGTGTTATCAACTATTAGGATGCTACGAGTTACTCTTAGATGTGGAAGAATTAAGGCTTAATCAATGTATTTATATTTCAGAAACATGGACACTCTCACTCATCTGCTAAAGGCGTCTCTGGGCACTGGTATCCTGGCCATGCCTAAAGCTTTCCAGTGTTCTGGACTCATCCTGGGCATTTTCTTCACTATCCTTGTAGCTGTTGTATGCACCCACTGCGCTTATGTTCTTGTGAGTATGTTTCAAAAGTAAAATACGATTAGATACCAAGATTTATTTTAGGCCCTATAAAATACTAACTATACTCAATGCAATTTCGATCTCGATTTGAAATTGAAGTTCTCCGAGTATAATTACGTAATCCTTGCTGCCTTACTAATATTGTAAGTGCGAAAGTATAACATTTTACCTTTTCCGACCTAAACTACTGAACCAATTTTGAAGAAGTTATTACAAAGCGAGGTAGTGACGTAGTCGCGGGATAATGCTAGTATAATCCAATCACCTGAACCTCGCCCATTTATACCGTATCTCGAAACTCAAGTGTAGTTTACCTACATGTTATATTAAAATATAGCATGATAGAATTTAGCTTTGTGTGTTGGCGGATGTGATACAGAATCCTCAGTAGAAAAGTCTTCGAATTTTGGTTCATTGAATTTGTCTTGCTTTTATACCATTATATAAAAGCTTGCTTCATTTTTAGTCTTAGTATTGCTATATCAATATGTTCTTGAATTTAATTGTAATTTAATGCGAATGTACTTAATTAAGGAGAGTTAGTGTACTTTTGTAGTAATAAACTTTATTTTGTTTTCTTACATTGCATGGCGATATGATTTTTTTTTTGTAAGCAGTTATTATAGCTGGCGTTCATATTCTTCCTTATTGATAAGGCTGTCAAATATATCAGAAATTTACATACATACTTAGATTTTAGTATACAATAAAAACAACACCTGCAATCTTAATAAATCTCTTTTAATTGTTATAAATTATTTTTAATTGTGATTTCTAGTGAGCTGCAGCGAATTTTACCATACATCGGCTGCATATATTATATTAAACGTCACAACCATTGATACTCAATTTACTTTACGTACTTTAAAATATTGCAATGATGTCACTAAGGTTTCAGAATTGCGTTTGCAATATTTTTACGTATGTAGCTACAAAAGGAATCGGGTATCCCACTATTTTATTTCCATTGTCATAGCGATTTATATTATTATTTGCATTGCAACTTTGTTAAGCTTGCTATTTACGATTTAGTATATCTCAATCGTTATATTACATAAGTAGGTAGGTATGTGGTATTAAATAATATTAAACATTTTATCACCTACACCTTTCCGGCACTGCTAAGCGAATATCAAATGACATCATGCTATAGAAATAAAGCTAGGCTTTAGAGTTTCCCCATGACTATTTTATCTTAGAGTAGCTGACCAAAACGTGATAGAACCTACCAGCAGTGATTTGTCAAGATTATAAATGTAGTTGATCGTAAATGGCAAACTCCTTCGTTTGAAATGTTGTTTACGCAAATCCTTTTGTTACAGATAAAATGTGCCCATGTGCTATATAAAAAAACAAGAAGAACACACATGACCTTCCCGGAAGTAGCAGAGGCCGCTTTAGATAATGGACCCGAGTGGATTCGGGGATGGTCTAACATTTTTAGGTAGGTTCTTTTGTTATCTGCAGATTCATCTAAAGTCTGTGGTGTTACTAAGACATACTTTAAGTACCCACTACCAGATTTCAGAAAGGAAGGGATACAACCATATTTACCTATCTAAAAATTTATGATAGGTTTAATTAAGGCAAATACGATAATACTATATTTTTCAATACTGATACGTAAGTTATAATAAGTTTGTCGGTTATTTATTTTAAAAATGCGGATCGCTTTGATGCCTGTTCGCTCCGAAACGCTTCGATAATACCTTTGGTATCACTGATGTCCATGAATGACCTAATTACTCGTACATACCATTAATAATGGTGGCGTGAACGGAATAACGGAAACAGAAGTGTTGCTTCCGTGCTCCCTTACAACTTTTTTTTATTATTGCTTCCCTTATATCTAAGTATCTAATATATGTTATTTTTTACAGAATTTTCATTCTCGTTAGTCTGTTTGCTACATACTTCGGTACCTGCTCGGTATATACGGTTCTCATTGCGGAAAATATACAGAAGGTAAATATCATTGTCCTGTTCTTATTTGTATTATAGTTATGCTGACTTTGTTGTTGAATGTGCCGCATCCGATATTTAGTTGATGACCCAAACGAATGAACGGTCTGACATGGCAAAACTGTAAGGGTTACTAATAGACGAAACCTTGTATGGAGTGTGTAACTAATTTCTGGATGTAATAGACTGGCATCTATCTTGTTCGTAGTATTCTCTACAGAACAATGAACGAGGTTACAGCCCCAGTTCTCTCCTTCTGAAGGTCCGTGTTTTATACCACTCAGTGTGGCTCTGATGGTTCTCCGACTTTTGCATCCTAGTAGAGCTCTACTCGCCTAGATTGTGAAACATTCCTCCCTCTTAAATCGTTTGTGAAATATTTTTTGTACGATTTCGGAAGCAGTGTTGGAGAACAAATCCTCTTTTTCTTTCTCCTCGTCCTCTAATCATCCTTCTAGCTATTCCTTTTGTCACTCGTCCTGAAGCGTGTATGGTGTTCCTAGAAGCCGTGCCATTAATGACTCTACTTCAACGATATACTGGGGTTACTAATGACCATGGGCGAAGGCGATCACTCACCGTCACGTGAACTGGGCACTCGTTTTCTGCTTATAGCCTAAAAAATTAATACATGTATTATAGACTCCGTGTACACATTATAAAATGGTAATATTTATCGTTTCCAGGTGGTGGTAAACCATTTTCAAAAACCCGACGAGATCAGATTCTACATCATTGCTCTTTTGATACCACTTATTCTCATGGCATGGATCCGTAACCTCAAGTACCTGGCACCCGTCAGTATGATAGCCAATATTTTCATGGGTCTAGGTCTCGGAATCACTTTTTACTTCTTAGTAGGCACGGGCGATCTCAACTTCGACAAAGTTAAAGCGGCAAAGCCCATAATGGAATGGCCCGTATTCTTTTCCCTAACAATCTTTGCCATGGAAGCCATCGGTGTCGTAATGCCACTAGAGAACGCCATGAAAACGCCAAGAGCCATGCTAGGATTCTGCGGAGTACTTAACAGAGGAATGTCTGGTGTTACGATGGTGTACATCCTGCTAGGTTTTCTGGGCTACCTGCGCTTCGGTGAAGATGTTAAAGATTCCATCACCCTCAACCTGGTACCTGTGGAGGGCGACCCCCCAATCTACTTAATGTAAATATTTTTTCCATTTTATTTTATCTTAAATCTATTAATAGTAACGAAGAGCGCCACGTGGAATTGGTACCCTATTAGGAGCTGAGTGTGGATCACGAACCATTTTCTGACATAATGTAATTGAAAATGTTAATATGAAGACAACATGAAACATTAAACTGTTACATCACATCACATGATCTTACACGATACGAGCCAAGCAGTGGGTTAGTTTTGGGGTGTATTTAGTTTTTGAAAAGAAAACTAATTTTTAAGTTTTGAATAATTATTACGCTATCAAAAGTCCTATATATAGCCTAATACATATAAATTTTATATTGAACATTTTAATGTTAATTATGTTTGTACCTAGTTTGGCATACTTCAACTTTAGTCATAACGAATTTTTTTTTGTTTGCAGCCTCGCCCAAACTGTCCAAGTTTCCATCGCTATCGCCGTGTACTGCACATTTGGTCTTCAATTCTTCGTCTGCGTTGAAATTATGTGGAACTGTATCAAGGACAAGTTCACCAACCGACCAGACCTGGCAGACTACATAATGCGAACCCTCCTCACCACGTCATGTGTACTGCTGGCAGTCGCAGTGCCCACCATCGGGCCATTCATGGGTATTATCGGTGCCTTCTGCTTCTCTCTGCTCGGACTTATAGCCCCCGCGTTCATTGAAATTATCACATATTGGGACATTGGCTTCGGCCCCTACAACTACCTAGTATGGAAAAATATCTTAGTTTCCATTTTTGGCCTCTTCGCACTTGTTTTTGGTACCAAAGATGCTATCGCGAGTATATTGTCATTATACACTTAGAAACTGTTCTACGTTTCATAATACAAATGTAATATTTAAGTTGGTATTAAGGTGTGATAGCTATATAGATGATAAGGCATAGCGTTACATTAATGATTTTATTATTTTTATTTTATGATTAGACCAAATGAGATGGGCATAAAAAAAATTCAGGTGTGATATTATAAATGGAACTACATAAATTGCTTTTCATGGAAAATGTATGTGAAAGTATTTGCTTTTGTGCGATTTCCTTTTGGAAGACTATGAATTTAGATTAATTATTAAAATTCAATTGCATTCCCAAGTTATACAATTGCGTGAATTACTATTGCTTTCATAAACGAGTTAGGCATATATTTTAGGCAAAACAAAGTGGGTACAAGATTTTTAAACGGAGTAGTACATTTCAGATAGGGTAGGTACTAATACTTATGGCAAATCAGTAGGAATATTTAACAACACACCAAGTAAAGCAAAAGTTCTGTTGAAATCTACAATCACTTAATTCTCTTAGAATCAACTTTAAAAAGACTTCAAAGTTGTACTCGGTGCAAATTCAATCTAGTATTTTTTCTATACAAATTTGTCAAGTTTGAGTGGAAAAACATCCAGATCGAATTTGCGCCGACTATAGGTGGGATTAAACTCGGTAACACAGAGTCCAACAAACTTTAAACACTTGGTGACCTACTCCTCAAGCTACGTTAAAAGTATAGGCATTTAATTTTTTTTTATTTTTAACAAAGGTATCACGCGCCTCATAATATAAACGCAAACCTTACGATCAACATAGTTAGGTATCAAATTAGGAAACTTTTAGATTTAAGTAAAATAATATTTACATTGGCGCAGATGTGGAGAAATTGTATTTGTTGAAAGAGCATTTCTACTTGTGAAGACGAAATCCGACCACAATAAGTGCCTCTGATATTTGAATTTTACATGGTGATAAATTAAGTAAATATTTAAGATATGTCTAGGGCTGCCGCCATTTTTTTAAGTTCCCTATCGTACAATAGATTATTCCGAAGAAAATAATTGTAGAATAAAATTTCCTCACATTTAACTTTAACTATGAATACAAAGAAAAAATATTATTTTGGTCGACGTTGATTGTTAAAAGATGCCCATTACAGTTTATAATTTATAAGAGAACGGTTAAGATACTAGATGCTAATGTAGAACGGAACAATTCAATCGGAGAACTCTGTATGAGAGGCGGAGCGTGAAAAACACTTGGTTAATCGTTAAAAAATGTTCTAAATACTGCGTCTCATAGGCGATATAGTCGCTGGCATAATTTTAATAAAATATATTTATACACAAACGTACTTAAGTATAAACCACACAGAAACAATGAACTGTTGGTTTGAGATGCTCAGTGTGTTTTGCGCTTATGCTACCCATCGTCAACCGTGACACGAATAGTGCTGCCTCCAAAGAAAACTCAAACATCGAAAAATAGTTTTTTTTTATGTAAAGAAACGGCCCTGTCTGTTTTATTATAATTTAGATAGATATACCGAGGATTTTTATACGAGAAGTAATTAGATTAATATTGCATTTAATGTTCTTAATCTATTTACCTGTGTAGTGCAGTAACTGTAGTTATTATTTAGGTGCATGATTGATTGCTGCAATACGCGAAAATGTGTTACTTTAAATGCAATTTTGTGATACCAATAAGCTACATAACCAAGGACCTTGCTATTAGGTAATAAATTCCTTGCTAATATTTAAATGCCACCAACATAAGATAAATAGATTATTTTGTCTGGAATTAATTTTTTACTTATAAACTGGCATTCGTAACTTTCATAAGATTTAATAATTAATGAGGTACGTCTAAACCTGCACATAGGTACTTATTCTCCATGACAAAAAGAATGTTTACGAATGGGGACCAAAAAGTTGGTGTGATGATATTAAAGTATTTAATTTTAGTGTATCTTATGCACTGGTTATACATATAATTATATAACGATACATAAGTATTACATTTTTAACATAATATAAAAACAACAAGTTCCTATACACTAAAATTATATTACATTTTATTGTTTATACCGTTGCAAATGATTTTAATGATTGTATGAGATGTATGTCACGTTAGTAAGTGATACTGTACACGGTAATTATGTTAAAATTATACAATAAATAAACAGTAAACAGGCTCTACTATTGGTTTTATTTGTTTTATAAAACTTGCTTAAAAATGCAACTTCTGCAAACCTGTCACCCTACCTTCATTAATTCTTCGAAGAAAATTTATTGTGTAAAGTCTACTCAAATTTTATGAAGAGATTTTTTTCTGTAGTGGATAAACTCAATACCTATTGGCAATATGTACAAAGGAGTTTTAGGATTAACATGGGCTATATATTATCCCGGTAAATAATTAGTTTTCTCCAAGTAGCTGTCTATTGTAAAAGCAAGCTGAGTGATGCTTCCACCAACGCCATAAAGAGCTGCTTCTAGTTTTCTTCTTCTTGAACTTCCTAACTGCCGCAGACAGTCGTTGATGGTTTCTTAAATCATTGCACAAATCTGTACACAAAATCCGAACTTAGTAAGTAAACTATTAACGACTAAGTACGGCAGTAAGAGTGGTAGAGAATTATAACAATAATGTATGAAGGCTGCTCCTGCTGAAACTTTAATTATAGGTTTAAAAATAAAGTGCAGTTGTAGCAACTTTTCTTCGACAGTTACTCAAAAACTATTAAACGGGAGAATATACAATATGATACGAAAATGGATTAGCCTTAATCACATAACAAGAAAAAAAATTAACAAATCGCCACCAAGCCATTGAATTATAAGCAACTTTATGAATTTTAACCAAAAAAGTACATGTTAAAAAATACAAACGGCTTTCCAATCTAATAGAAAAGAGGATAAACATTTCAAAATTTTTTATCCGGACTGTATCTTTATAACTCCCCTATCGTCCAAAAATTCAGTGTGGAACGCATCGTGATGCTAGGAGGACCTGCGTCGCGTTGCGAGCTTAAAACGGTAACAAAAGTATTTTCTTATTTGTATTTGTCTAAAAACTTAAATTAATTCAAATCTGTAAGCAGTTAATTTGTAGAATGCAAATAAAATTTAGGGAATAGGCAGAAACAAAAAAGTACTGCGTCGTACTGCGCGGGGGAGGGTAACCTGTCAGCTCCGCCCAATGTTGAATGAAATAATAATAACCATAATATTTTAATTAGCATTTTCATCACTTATTCCGTGTTACTAAAATTAATCTAAAATACAAAGTCTGACACGTTTTCCTATTTACATTACATCAAATTAAAACCAAGGTCGAATGCTTCATTGGCAGTTTAATTAAATATTTATCATGTTATTGCGTATTTTAAGCATTCAACTGGTGTTACGATGTCCTCAGAGCATATACCATGAACATACCCCGCTTCTGACTGAGTGGGGAGAGGGACAGCGTACCCAAAGAGGGGCAAAATATGTTTTTTTAGATCTTAGGATGTAATACAATAGAAAATATGTACGTTTGTCAACTGTAGGTATACTTAATTCTTGCCAACTGTAGGTATACTTAATTCTTGCCAGCTGTAGGTACTTAACCAGATCCCAAAGGGAGAAGCTGCCCCCCCCCCCCCCTTCCCCGGGTACGCCCATGGCATGTATACTGCTAATGTAATAAGTTGATTAAGCTTTGTTTGACGTTACATAATTAAGAACACTTCTTGGCTAGTTTACTACCTATGCTATCGAACGAAATATCACTTGATGATATTCAACTGTTTTGTTTCTTTTATCGTTTTATATAAATATATAATTAGTATAGTGAGACTGAGATTACTAATAGATAGACTAAACTATATCAGGCAACGGTTTTTAGTTTGTTTTATTTTAATAGGAATAATTATTAATATTAAAAAGATGAATGGCTGTAAGTCGTTACGTATACGCATACAATATGAATAGGTATGAAGTAAACAGCAAACTTTTGTATGGTTAATGTAATTATTCAAAAAAAATTATTGCAACTTAAAATAAATGTCTTTTAAATATTACAATACAAAATCTTAAGAACCTGTAGCAACAAATTATTGTATGTAAGTTCTATTTATATTTATTTAGGTATAAAATTTAATCTAAATTAAAATCAAGTCACCCATTTCATTATTGCTTCAATTCCATTAAATCATCGGTCAATATAGGTGCACTTTAATACGGTAATATGTTACAAAAAACCTTATTTTCATTCAATATACATACATATATCTGAACTATTTAAATAAATGACCTGACTGAGCAGTTACAATAGACTGCCGAATTAAAAAATAACGATTTTTTGTGAAGCAAAATTGTGTATGCGAGGCTTCATAGCTCTATCGATGTTAAATTCTATCGATTGATAATATTCATATGTAAGTATACAAGCAGGCCTAATAGGAAATTCGTCACTTTAATTTTTTATTTAATTTCCAAGAAAGTAATTAAGCAAAGAAAGGTTTTTCTGCAACATATTACATGTATCTGTACCAAAAACAATTTCATCTATTATTATATATTCATACATAATGTATTGTTTCAAACTCAGCAAACAATACAAAGAGGTTAACCTGTAAACTGTAGCTTATAAATGTATATATATCTAGTTACTGGATGGCTAGTTGCAGGGGGTACCAATGTGCATCCAACTAGACAATATTTATGACTGGCAGTAACTGTATGTTTTAGGTTCAATACCACCACCAAATTTATAAATTGACGAGGTTATAAATATAAACATCAGATCCAATATTCTCACACCGACACAGACAGCTGACCCCATGACTAAACAATTTTAAACTAAAAAATATTCATAATTTTAATACTCGTTATAATAAACCTTAAAATTAATACTTTAAACTAATATAATACGAATAAAATTTTAAGCATATTATACAAAATTTGTTAAAAAATTATTCAAAATATAAACTTAATGACTTACTACAGAAAATTTCTAGATCTAAAAATGGCACAGATTTTTGTCAAACAAAATTTGGACGTCTAATTCGATTATAATGTCATATACGTTATTAAACCTACGACTCAGTATTCGATTTCGATTCAGAAATTAAATAGCCAAAACCCACTGACATAAATACCAAATGTATGTGGACTACATTGGGGTTGAATTAAAGAGCTTCTTTAGCCTGTTCTAGAACGTATCAAGTGCAAAAAACCAACGATATTCGTAAGCACTCTTCTGTAAGACTAATCAGTATTACCTTTAGAGTATACGTACACATTAATAATTATTTTATAAATATCCCACGGGTACGATTCCGTAGAACACTGCAAACGACAGACGTCAACATCTCTTTACAGTATTAATTTTTATGAGACAATTTTCGATGTACGACTACAACCGCAGCCGACAACTGTTCGACAAAGTTTAACATATGTTAAATACAAAGTTTAATATATGTTAAGGCAGCAAACAAATTAATTATTGAAACAACCAACATTTGGCAAATGTTCTTAATTTTCTCTAACCATCTTAATCTTTATTGTAATTCCATGCAGCCTGCAATACCAATTAACAAAAGTGTCTATCGCTGACGTCTTCTGTCTGCGCATGTTCCAGAATAGCACCCTAAGGCATCATCGAACTGGGCAAATATCGACTACATCTATATATTGAACCAACGTACTAAGTAACGTCTGTATTAACTTGATCGAAATATTTATAACTAAATCATTTATAATATTATTTTACAACTGTAATCAAATTTGTACAAAAAGGCAAATCGAATACATGTAATAGTGTTAAAAGGCAACAACTATTTACTGACTATTTACTCTCAAAAATTTTCAACATTTTTATATCTATCTGAGTTATAGACAAACGATTTGATCAATATTACAACGATATCTCCATCTGAATTAACGTGCATAATTTATTCTAAATTATAAGCACTCTTGTGACAAAAATCCACTAAGTATAAATTTTATTTAAATGCTAAACCTAAAAATAATGTTTTATGGCATTAGAACAAAAATTTTTTTTTAGGATTGAATACATAATGTTACCAATAAGGTTTCATTATTTTAACTAATTCAGAGCAGTGTAGTAAGCCCTCGTGCAAAAAGATTTCTCAAATTCGTCATTAAATTCTAATATATGTATAACACTTTTTATAACATGATTACGATAGCGTCTAATCTGAGATTTAAAGTACCTGTCATATCCTAAGTAACAATGTGACAGTTATATTTCAAAGTATTTCATCTGTTTACTAAATGCCCAAATAAAAAAAATAAAAGTATCCATTTTAAGAATCAAAATAAAAAAAAATTATGTCGTCTATACTTCTTGACTCTATTTGGTCAGATTAAATACAATTGAGCCCTATTAAGATAAATTCCCACGGTATGTGATTTTGCAATGCACGGCCAATGACTACGAACAGGCGCGCACTGTAACGAGCTATTTCCCGCAACCGCTTGAGATTCTAAGCAATTTTCAGCTATATTATTAATATAATTAAACTACGATATACTTTTTAAATATTTAACTTTAAGATCAGTTGCATGAAGTCGGAGTTATCACAGACGACACTTCCTATGATGGTCCTATAGTGCGAGCTAGTCCGTGACAATTTGCAATATCAGAAACCGCAGATAGCTGTCTTAAAAAATCCATATCACCAAGTAGTTTTACATCGTTCCAAATACTTTGGCAATAACATATTTATTTAAGTTTTTCTTTGTGTCATTAATAATTTGAAATATCAATTTGATGTAGTGTGAAAGCTACTATATAGAAACACTCATAATTATTTAAAAAAACATGTCGATTGTTCGTTAAATAAAAATTATGTTCCATAACAATGTACACTTAGTATAATTGAACTATCATGAATTATGATAAGGCAATATTTATTGCTTATGTGATGTTCTCTCATGCCATTTCGCAATAGGTAAACTGATGCATCTGTGACATTTTGTTAATACCAATATAATAAAATTACAAATAAAAATGGTAACAGCCGTCTATTTACAATACTTACATCTTACATCTAAATTTTTCAAACTACAGTTACACTGACTTTATTGCGGTTCTCACTGATTTATTTATTTATTAACTTTTATTAAGCTATGTATTTTAAACACATTTTCATAACATCGAATTCAAGTACTTTTACTAGAAGAATAAGGCTAATAGACTCACTTTCAATTATCTCTTAACTTGATACTACAAATTGGGGTTACTTGTTAAAATGTTTTCTTATAAAAATGTGAAGATTGTGAAGTCCGCACTAGACCATTTAGATCGAACTAAGCTAAGAACACATTTCACTCCCGAATAATTTGCAGTTTTATATAAGTTCGGCATGCTTCTACAGAGGTATCGATTTTAATGAACACTTTACTATTAAAAAATACAAACACGACAATACTAGCCAAACTAACATGACACGCAGTTAAGGCAAAATTGCAGCTTTTTATTTTAATGAAAGGTGAATCTATAGGTATCTTTTTATTTCAATAAAATGAAGGAATGTTTTATAATAAAGATTTTTATAGCGTGCTATTTTGGCCATTTGGGGAAGAATTATGGGCTTACGTCATTGCCGCCGTTTACAGGGCCATCGAGATTTGTGTTATTGTCGAAACTCACCTATTAAAAGTAAAAAATATTGTGTAAAATAATCTTAAACTCCAAGATATTATAGGTAAATACTTCGCGCGCCTGTATCAAAGTGGTAGCGGTTTATATGACTACTCACTATTAAAAATTGAGACTTTTGTTAAGTGAGCGGTGATGATGCGTGAAATAAAATATGTAATTTTGACTCACATGCTCACGGAAAAGTTGACAAAAAATTACGAATTTATTGTAGTTCCATTGAAGTCTAGTGAGAATTCCACTATTCACATCATGGTAAATCTTAATTCACGTTACAATTTTAACATAACATCAAACACAAACAGCTACTGCTAATAATATGCCTAAAACTAAAATAAAATCAGAACTGTAAATATACACATCATAATTATAAAAATATCAAGTATGTATGTACACACATATCAGATAAACTAGGTACACATTTTTAACAAAACAATATCGAAATATCCAGAAAATATTATCTCACAAAATCGAAACAAGTAATCACAATATTTAATTTACTGAGAATATTTAGGTATGAGATTCTAATTACTGAGTATATCGATGAAAGACTGCAATTATTGTCGATATTCGTATGTGATAAACAATGTACATCTGGAAGTTTTCTATGTTTAAATAATATTAATTTAAAACATTATTTTGTCACCTCATACGCTTCTAGCATTGGCGTTCTAATACTATGGTCGCCTACATTCCGTAATAAGTTATCACAAGGTATAGAAACCCATACTACAAAACATTCCACCGCTTAAAATACTGGTAATACACGCTATATATGAACCGGGAACTGTCTAGCTTCACTAATATAATATTGCTCTTGAAATGCTATCTATTGAATATTATAAATATAGCATACAAATGCCGAATCACATCTTAAGTATAAAATTTACGACGATAAATATTCATTCTTAAAGTTGGAGTTGAAACTATTGATGGTAATTCAAATTGTTTAAAACAAATTAAGGTTCATGGAGTATAATTCATTATTTTATATGCATGGTTTAGTGTATAGAATATTAATATCTCTCCAAGAACCAACAAACGTCTCTAAATACATTTTAGGACTTTATTCCATCTAATATAAATAACACTGAGAGACAAACAAACAAATGGACGGCAAACTATTGGTATGAGAACTTCTATTATTGCTACTATTATGATGAGTCATTTAAAATACTGGTTTATTCGGTGTATGTCTCGTTTCTAAGTTCATTTCGGCCAAGAGAAAACCATAATGGCAACAACTTGCACTTTTAAAACTGAAGAGAATACCATAAACTTTAAACAATACAAAATAAATAAAGCAAACGTTATTTACAAAAAAAATAACCCATATCGTTACACTAAGTAGAAACTAATTATTCGCTTGGTGTAATTGACAAGAGATATTTAGTTTGCACATAGTATTTAAGTGACATACTGTAAAATCATATACATATACTATTATGTATATGGTTATACCTTAGTATAATCGTGATTATTTCGTGACACATACGAAACAATAAACCTTGTGGAATGTATTGTATACAATTTCGCATCTAATTTCAAAAATGTCAAATGAATGTTTATATTCTAATAATTAATATTTATAACGCATCGACTGCTTTTCGCAAGTAGGTATTTTAATTATGATAAGTCTTAATGTTTCGTCTGCGTCACGAAAACGCAAATCAATCAATACGATCTAAGACAATCATGTTCTATTTCAGATCATAAATTTCAGGTTGAGATTCGATAAGGCGATGTGTTATGATTCTGCCGGAATCAACTACGGGGGTCAGGAGTTCTTCTGATGGCACTTGGATTCTGATCCTGTTGTCAGAGGGTAGATTGGCAGCTCCGTTCGTCGTGTAGAAACCTAGGGACACTGGCTTGTGGTGTTCTTCGTACTTGTATTTGGCGGGAGAGACGGGGAGCAGATGGGAGGGGCTCGCCGACAGGGGGTTGTATGTGACGTGGATTCGAACGATGTCGTCTGAGAGCGGCGACACAGAGGGAGGATGCGGCGTTGCTCGAGGTGTTGAGTGGGCCGTCGGCGCCATTTGGATACTCATACCGCAAATACCGGAGCTGAAATTACAAATTACACTGTTATAATACAATTATCATTAGATATATGGACCGCTTTATTCGAGATATATACGAGAAACAAATATGGTTTGCGCGAATCGTAGTTATCAGTATGGTGAATAAATTATTTACTTACATAAATATACTGCATTTAAATGATACATATATCTATAGTTATTATCTAGCAACAACCAGTATCAGGTCCACAAATTCATTATTAATTTATTTATTTGCTTTAGCTGCAATTAACGCTATACTAAAAATAGCATAAATACCATAATATTGGTTGATATGGGTCTAAATTTGTAACAGCTGAGCAAGGTATAATTTATACCGATGGAATTGCGAATAAAGACATCGGTATAAATTAATTCAGCAAGACAGAAAAAGCATTATTTATAGGCAAATAAAACGATTTTAACAATAAGTATATGAGAAATAGAGCTAAGGAAGGAAAATCTTTTAAAATAGAATTACATATAAAAAAGAAAATTGTTTCTTGAGTTCTTTTTAAGGCACAACCCAACCGCTCATCCGATTGCGATAAAAATGTCAACTTATTGTTTACACTTGCGGGAAAGTATAGGTAAAGTAGATGCTTAAATTTATTAAATGAGAATTATCGAAACGCTGCCATAAAAAAAGTTTACTTATCATATAATTAGTATTCAATAAAGATATGTTAAAGTTTAAAATTCGGAGTACCTACCTATTATTATAGCGTTACAGTCTATTTAGTTGCTTAGTGTCGAGTACCTACGCATAAACCGAGGTTTTAATAAAATTATCTCGAAATTCACATAGTCCTTACCAAAAATCCATAATAGGCGGTGTACGATGGGACCAACTTAACCCTTAAATTAGTATAACCCCAAAAACGAATTGAAGAGCTAATTCTGATGATCTTTTTATGTCGTTCAGCTTACAAGCGCGAAACAGCTTAGCATAATATTGTGTAAGCGCACTATGGATTTTGAATGAAATGGTCATAATGCATCATATGGAGAGTTTCAAGCGATAATTTAATACTACGCAAGTGGGTTCGCTTGAGGGCCGCTGGACTCACCTCGGGGAGTGATAATAGCCTTGCTTTGTAGATATTGAGCCGACATACGGACCCGGCCGTAACACCGGATAAGCACTAAGCAGAAGAGAAGGACAAGTAACGAATCTGACATATCATATTCATTGCTATTAATCGCTATATCTCCTACAACCACCTCATTCGGTTGAATTAAATATCTCTAAACTAAACTAAACTAAATGTATGTGCAACGTAAAATATAGTTAATACAATAGCAGTATACCCAAGGAAGTATTCTAAACTTAATATACACATAATGCATTTCCTAATGTAATTAATCATGAAATATGTGAAACTGGTGAAACTAAATTTAAATCAAAAATTAATTTGGTAGAGACATTCTCCAAAGGAAACTTCTATCAGATGATAATTGTTGCTTTAGTTTTCAAGGACTCTAATAGCCCTAAGAGTACGTACTGCATAAAAATAAGGTTTATTGTTTATTCATCAACATGCTTACTCGCGTGGATAATATATTATATACAAGGTGCATACATTGTATTGAAAACTGCAAATCTTCTTAACTATATGTCCTTTCATGAGATCATCGTATGATGACGAATATTATAATGATGTAACTTTCAATTCATCATTTGAGCACCCCCAATATGTAATGGAATGACAATAAGGTATTAAAACGCAATTTTTCCTCATACATATTTTTGGGACCTGCCCGACTGGGAAATTGGGAATTTTGCAGTATTACTGCGATACAAAAATATATCAGCAACATAATTATGCAACGAGTTTAAAAGGAAAAGTATCATGTTACTGCAATTATTGAACTCTAAATTGCGGTTATCCGCCTGGCTTTCTTTATAAATAATATAACTGACAGTCCTCAGTAACAAATATACTCAATGTCTCTTCTAATGGAAGATAGTTTTAAACACTAATTACAAAAAAATCTGCTCGAATTATGAATATAAAGTGTAACACTATGGCAATGAGTTCGTGTGTTAATCTAAATCTACCAAAACATCTCACCCATCTGACCCAGTAGCGTCGTCGCTGACGTTGCTGTGCGTGTCGAGGGAGTTCTCTGGAGCGTGGGAACGTCCACTGGAGAACACGCTCAGATCCGCGGTGCTCGTCACGCTTGTGTCCGCTAGGGAGCGACGGGAACCCAGCGCCGAGACGGAATCCTCGCACCGTACGCCACTCGCCACCCCGCTATGCTCTGTCGACAAACCCACTTACACATAAATCACAACACCACTGCTCACATCACATGCTTTACGATGGAACTTTAAAGCGTCACAAATAAAACTAACTGTGATTGTTGAAACGAAACGGTACGTTTTATTTATCCATAAAAGAATATGAATACTTCAAAATAAAATGACTGAAACCCTGAGAAGCGCAAAAAACCCTATAATACATGCAAATTGTTACTTACTTTTCAGGTAACATCTATACGCACACACACACATTTTGAAGCGCAAAACTCAGAAGTGCTAGAAAGCGCACATGCAAGTCGTGGATGGAAACAAACCAAAAACCTCTGCTCATTACCTGCCGTGCGTTTTATAAAAACAAAACAACGCGAATCGATATTAATTCTTATTTATTTATATACATATTGCAATATATTCCGGTTATTTTCGTAATTTCCTATTTTTACTAGGTTTCATAAGGTAGCTGTGGGTTTCTAGGTTGCTGAAGGATGCGAGGTTAGAGGCGACTGAGCTCTCCCGGACCATATTCATCGAAGCTTGCGAGGTGTGGAGAGGAATGCCGGATTGGGGTTGAATGTCTGGAGCAGAAATTGATTGAATCATTAAGGATAATACTATATAATAAGGATAATACAGTACTAAGTAGGTACGATATTGGTAACTGTATTGCTCTATCATAACAACACATAAGTAAAAAATTAAAATTTGGAATATTTTCTTTGGCATAAGAATAGTAGTAATTAATGAGCCTTTTGTGACACGACATAAGGTCCGAGTTTCCGACAAAAAAATCCTAGTGTGAGGGCTGGTGAGAAACATTTGTGTAAAATCCAACTGGTTTTTTTTTCAAATTCATCACAAATACTGATATGTAAAATGACAGAAATTATGTGCTAATACTAAATACTTGATATAAGCAACGTTACTGGTGTACTAGGTCTACTCATGGCGACTAGATGCTACAACGTACCATACATTACTGATTTCGATATGTATTTGTATGTTCTAATATATTGGTGTTCCTCACACCACCACGGGCGGCAAAACTAAAAATAAAACCAGAACATATAAACGGTTCTTAACCTGAACGTCGTATAGATACCTAATCAGTGTTATAAATGCAACAATACTATAAATATTCAATGTGACTAATAAAATACTACATTATTAAATTTTAAATTATTTTATTTCCGGCCAGTGTTTTACCTAACCTCGTAAGTACGTTTAATTATTGCATACCTTACATATTACAGTTTCAT